>JAJMYN010000094.1:0-101795 GCA_023087525.1 Lasiodiplodia sp. KE8368
TAAATTTTATTTTTTCCGGGGGTTAATACCGCCGGCCGGTTTTTTTTTTTTTTTAAATACCCCCCCCCCCCCCCCCCCCTTCTTGCACGGCCGGTAGCTAGCGTGAATTTTTTTTTTTAATTTATTAAATGCCTGTAAACTCCCGAAAACAGCAGACGCTGCAGGCTTGACCTATCCCATCATTTGAATCGGCACAGTCTTTCCCTGTTTTAAGCCCCTGCTATTATTTGCGCTAAGACTGTGCACATTAGAGACACAAAAGCAGTATGCCAGGGCCGCTCCGGTGCTAGGATGAGGATTCGCAGTTGTCTAGCTACCATTAGTTCTAGTATGATGGCTAGTTAAGATCAAAGGTCTGTTGCTGAGAAGGTCTTCGTGCCGCTGCTGCATAAGTTTGCAGGGATGAAATTCCTCGTCTCGTTGCTGGCCAGCGTTTCGTGCTGCTAGTGGGCATCGTGCCTGGGGTTGTCTGGACGCGTGAGCAAGTACTTGATTACTGCGCGATGATTTGCAATTTTCGCACACCAACACGCGTTGTGCGGCGAGGCTGGTGCGAGAAGCTGAGGAGGTGAACGGGTGTTATATTAAGCTACCCGAAAGAAAGCACTAAATACCCTCCCTTGGTCATCGCGCCTGCCAACAGCGTTAGCGAAAGAATAACAACGCGTTGGGACTAAAACATCTGAGCGCAGCCCCTGTGACTTCGATGCATGAAGAGCGACTGCAGCTGCTTTTATCCCCAGTATTTCGTGTTGCTGTGGCCGAAATTTGGAAGCTGACTTTGTGCCAGCCGGTCAAATGTCCACGCGCCTGCGATTATAACGCTGGGCGCTTCGCACGCCGCCTTCCACCCGTTAGCCATATCGCGGGCTTCTAGCCAACTGCAATTTGTCACGCAACTCACAAGATAGCTAGACCTCAAGCCTACTCGAGCCGCTGTCCTTTAGCAAGCTTAAGTTTTGCGCCTGTGCGTACAACATACCTAAAGTGGCTCCTCTTAACTTGGCACAACGAGCGGTAGCACCGCCGCCATCGTCTCCCCACAGAACGACTCTTCGTTCTCTACAGCTGCACAATACACTCACGCGAAAAAGCTTTGCGCTTTACCGGCACTTCGCCCGACGTATTCGCCGGCAACAGCACTAACCGGGTAGATTTAGAGGTTTCGTTAGAAGGTAATGGTGGAGTCAGCCAGTAGTAGGACCGGCAGTGGAGGTCGGTGGTGAGCTAGGCAATCACGGCGTGTTGCTGATATGGAAATACGCGATCGGGACGAGAGTGGGTTACGGGCAGCTGGACTTCGCTTTCAAGGGGCTGCTGCGGCTCTGTTTGCACTTCTATCTTGTTTTCCTCCCCGGCGCGGAAGTTGGCTACGCTACGAGTCTGTCGTCCTGCCCAATAGCGAAGTGAAGATTACGTTTCGCGCGGCGGATGACAGAGTCGAGCCCTTGTAGCACAGCGAAACTGGCCACCCGGAACGTCATGTCCAGCCTTTCCATTGATAGGACAGCAAGAAATTCTTCCTCAATTTCGAATGGTGAAATAGTATGAAACTGTTACCGTAAGACCGAACCAATAATTATAGGAAACTACAATAATAGAAAGCATCCTGAAAGGCTCAAAGGTACCTTTCACTTCGATTTTTGGACGACTGCAGAACCCTGGAAACTCGCACTGATAGTCACTTTTGTTGCGCCAGAGAACCCAACTACGGGGAATAATTGGCCTTTGACATGCGTGAATGCAACACCTATAACGTCAGCGAAGAAATTTCCAGAGCTGAAGTGAAACACATACCGAGTGGTTTTCCGTTTTTCGTGTAGGATATTTCCCCCTTTCCAGGACCTTTACCCAAATCCAATGTGCAACGAATAACGTCTCCCGGGCCAAACGAATCACCATAAGCTTCACCCGAGTTTGATTTGGCAAATTTTTTTCCGTTGTCTCCCTGGTAAGACCAAGAAAGCGCATGGGCTGCTTTCCGCCCTGGCATTTCGTTTGAGCAAGCGAGCTTGGTGCAAAAGCCAATCAACAGTCCTGCTTGGCATCAGTTCATCGAATTTGGCGGGACAGATAGGCAAGGAGCTTACAATTTCTCACTCTCTCTCCATCTCCGATTGCGATGTCAAAGTGGAATTTTTTCCTTGCGGGCGAAACGGGATGGCCCGTCATGACCAATTGTGCTGTTTTGGAGGTCCCTTGTCGCTTTCAGTATTAAAGAAGTTTCCTACGTGCTTCCTTCTTACAAAGAGAGTTGCATCTTACCTGATCGCGGTGTGTAGATCACCTGTAGTCCATCTTCTAAGATTTTGATCTTTGAACTGTTGCCGGGGTTGGTCCATTTGGCAGGTTTTTGAATTTTCACCTATGATCGATCCGGGTTTCCACCTGAAATTTGAGCTTCAGGCAGAGAAAACGAATAGGCAGCTAATAAATCACCGAACGTCCATCCATGCTCATCTTGTGGGGGTAATACTGGCAACAGCAGCTTGGAGATTGTTTCGGATTCACGATGTATCGCACATTGGAACTTGAGCCAGCTTCGCTCAATATTCTGCGGCCCCATTTTGTGAAAAATTGCCTTGATGATCTTCTCAAATTGAAGTTTTCTGGCATCATCAAGGTTGTATTTTTCTTGCCAACCACGGAATGCAGCGTTAATCGGTTTCGCTCCGTAAATTGTCAGTTGGCCGTCCGCATCTGTAGGTGCTGAATGATCTAGTAAGAGTGTGACAATCGCCGAGTATCCTCGAAATTCCGCCATGTGTAGTGGTTGATTGTCATTGTCGTTTGCAACGGTGCACATGCTAGCCTTGTACTTCGTCTTGAGCATCTTTCTCACGGATTTTTCGCTGCTCCAGTGGATGCTATGATGCAACGGAGTCATCTTGGTGGAATCGCGCTTAAGGAGGCCTTTTGTTTCCAGTTCGTGATCCTGATAGACTTTGAGCAGGTAAAGAGCGATATCTTCTCGGTTGCGAGAAGCCGCATAACACAAAGCATCTTGTTCCTTATTATTGCGCTGAGAAAGGAACGAGAACAGCTTCTGCGGACCTTCCGGTTCTTTCAAGCGGGATTCAACCAGGAGTTTCACAGTCTCAAGGCTGCTTGCGTATACGGCGGCATGGAGAGTCTAAAGTCGATGAGTAATTTGCAGCAGCAAGATTGACTAAGGGCCCAATTACCGTATCTTTGTTTTTTATCACAGCTTTCGACAGTTGCTCCCTTTTCCTGAAATAGATTTGCGACATCCCAGTTACCAACGCGGCAAGCTTCGTAAAGCGGAGATTGTCCATCTGCATCCAGAGAATTGAAATCTGCATCCTTCTCGAGGAACAACTCGATGAGCGTTCTTGGTGCATTCTTCCTTTTGCAAGCCCAGTATTAGTCAAAACTACAATGCGTGCAGAAAACCAGCGCTTTGTGCATCGTATCATGAGTGACAGGGTAGGGGCTGACGAAACGCCGACAAGCCTTGAGGGTTGCCTGCCATGGAGCAGTAATTCATCATTAAACCCGCAGCTACGGCATGTGATGCGCGAAAAAAAAAAAGATAAACAAGAGCCAGCAGCTGAGCCGCATAGCCCACTATCTCCTACAAGCATTGCAGATCATTGTTGCGCAATTCTCTGACGTGGGGGGTAGGCTCTTTCGGCACGAACCTACGTCGAACCCGCATAAGTGCCTGACCGGGGGGTGCATGTTCTGGAACGCGCATCCGCGCAACAGCGAGTTCTCTCAGACGCGCATCTCTCAGCCCATGGAGACAGTCTATACTAACTTATCGGTGGTTCTGCGGCTCTGGCGGAAGGCCAAAGCGATAACCGCTGGTTTCCGGCTAACGGAGCTCAAGGCAGCTTCATCTGGACGATTCAGGTGCCGCTAAGCCACATCACAGCGCTGGAAGAGAGCCAAACATATCGGGTAAGGCTGGCAGCAGCTTGGCGGGGCAAGCTGTAGCCTCCATACAACTCAGTGTCCGCCTGCCGATCTTTTTCACTCTCTCCCGGCACACGAAGTCAACATTCGCTGTAGAAGCCGATGCCATTGGCACAGTATGCAGCATAGTTGGTGTTAACTGAGAATCCGGGCATCGGCTTCTGTCATCACCAGGCGCGCTAGAGGCGGTGATGCCGGGTGGGATCGTAGTTGCCGGGAGGCTTAGCCAGTCGAAGCCTGCTCCCTCCCCCCTCGCCTCTATCTTCTCTCATGCCTCCTGTTGGTACTTCTTCCCTTTTGCAGTGATTTCGTCTCCTCCGATTCTTTCCAGAGCCCCCACCCGCAGATTTGAATCGCGACGAGCCAATTACTCGGAGATGTCCGCGCCACTACCACAACGACAATAATGGCTGGACCAAATGGTGAGTTAGGCGGAGTTGGATTATGTCTGGCACTGCTGCTGAGAGACAGGTTGAGATAGGAGTGACACGCCTCTCGCAGACAGGTGAATGGCGCGTTGGAGTGGTGAGGCAAGTCAGTGGTAGAGAGGCACATGGGGATTCGCCATCCTCAACGACCGACTCCGGAAGCCGTGCATAAGACAAGTAAAGTAAGATACGGCACAGCGCGGCTTCCGGCACGGAGCAGGCACGGTAAGACAAGGTACGGCGGATTTAATACCAGGATTATGAGCTTCTTTTAAAAAGCAAGCTCGTGGAGGGATGTGTTACAGATATCACGTAGTCAGCTTAATCATTAGCAGAGGATAAGGACTCCCCGCCGGGCGACCCTCCCTCTCGCTCGCCACCAAAAATACACAAGCCTTTCAAGATCATCACCAACTGCAACAAATTTTAAGTTCTCCTGGCACTTCCCTTTCATTTTACTTGCGCACGGGGCTTCACCAGTTTTTGCGGAAGCACAGCCGAGCATTGCACTTGGTGTTGAAGGATGCGCATTGGACCCCAGCGACACCTCACTTCTAGTCCTGCAGCGCACTTGCACACCCATCGCGACTTGCCGTTACAAGGCCGTCGTCATTATCGTCGATTCGTTCCGCTACGATTTCACCGTTCCCTTCCAGCCCAAGGAAGGCGACTCCGAGCCGCACCATTTCCACAATGCCATCCCCATCTTCAACGAGACTGCCTCCAAGGAGCCGAACAATGCTTTCCTCCTGCCTTTCATGCGAGGAGACCGGTGGTAGCTATAGTGTGCCCGGAATAAGATTGTTCTTGCCGCCGCAGGCTATTGGATGATTGCATTCCGCCTGCTAGCTACCTGCTCGTCTCAAAGTTTAACAGGAATAACGTTCTATTATACGAGAGTGGCTTTCTCGTACTACTTTTATCTAAGTTTACAGCTTACCGGCTCGGCGCGCGTTTTAAAGTCTAAACGGCCGGTTATTCCGCGGATAGCTACGTCTTCAGTATTTAGGCTGGGCACGATCTACTACGTCTTCATGTCAACATCACATCTTTCTACCCACAGCTTCATCATGCGCCTTGGTGGTTCTCCTCTTCCCTCTCTTATCGTCCTTCTTTTTGGACTTCTTCACTTCGTGGAGGCTCAAAACTGCATGCAGGCATGGGCTATCTATGAACGATACTGGGACAGAGATAAAATCGGAAAACCCGAACTTCAACAATCTTGCGATGGAGTCATGGCTGCGGTCAACTCTGAGCGCATGACGGGAAAGTATGGAGAGCCAGTCAAGGAAAACAAACTGGATTGCGGAACCGATCGATCCCGCGCGGCTCCTCTCAATCTACGATGCCAATGCAGACTCAAGTCTTGGCGTTTTCGCAACTGGGAAAGCTCGAGGAACAACGACGCGGTTGGTTGGAAGTACACGAGCTTTGATCAGTTTGGCTCAGACAAGGTCAAGTGCAATGGCTAAAACGTAAGTTATTCCACTTTTCATTATAATTGCCAATAAAGCTCACAAAGAATGCCAGCCTACTACGATCGACTGAGACTACAATTAGTAGGAATGGTGTGTTGCTGGGGGTATTGGGGCTTACTTTTATGGGTTTTGTCGCTTGGTCCTTTGTTACACGTTGTACCTTAGTCGCTTCATAGATAGCAGGGCATAAAGCTAACCACCCTCTCACTCTTCATGCCACTCATCTAGTGCTGAGAATACTATCCAATTTCTCCACCACTTGCAACATCGGATGAACTCTGCGTTAGCGTGGGAAAAGACGTTGTGCCACTGCGCTGCAGGCAGGTCGCGCTGGGTGAAACCAGAAGAAATCGCATTCGATTGTGAGGCTTTCACATATTCCACGAAGAACCATTTCGTTTTAAGCTCAGGCTGATTGTCGATAAAGCGAGATACATACCATTCTTCGCCCCCTTGCCCTCCCCGCTTCTACGCACACTTTAGGCCTTCTCCACACTTCGCCTGCGCCACCATCATCTAGCTCCGCCGCTCTCCATACGCTCCATTTTCTCCCACGACCGCGCAACAAGATCCACCACCCGACGCTGCACGAACGCACGCTCAAGACTACGGTGTTGATATACTGTGTATACCTTCAAATGACTTGCAGATGAGTCAAAACATGATTGGCCCATTAGCCGATGATGACATTTTCGCCATCCACTGCAGCCTCAAGTGTACCCTTACAAAACACTGGCAGACTTTCATCACTTCCGTCCTCGATTCCCATGCTATCCCAAAACATGACGCAGATGCATGACGGACTCGCGCCCAGTCGTATACGCAAGACGTTGCGAGACGGCATATATGTTCAGCCACCCGATGTCCAGGATTATCCGTGGGAATTCTTGAGCGCCACATTGGACCATGACTTGATCCCTGGACGGCTGACTCCTTACAATGATGCGGTGCGCCTTCGAAGAGCAACAAAAATCTGCAAAAAGCTTCTCAGGCTTGTTCAGGACTCGGAGCACCACTTGGAGCGGCTCGACGAAGAATTTTCTCGGCTTCTTGACTTCAACATCATCAATTTTGAAGGAGAGGAAGGGGAAACTGTGGCCAGAACGATCCAACTTCTTTCCAGGCTGCCTCCCGACCCACCACCTTACTGGGAGTCGAACGCTGCGCGAACGTGCAGTGAGCTCGATGAGGGCTACTTCGTCAATCAGACTCAAAACCGTAGGCTGGAAAGCTTGAAAACGGCGCGCTTCTTCAGCAAAAACGTCATCCGAATGGCCCTGAGGGCAGTTTTGTGGCCGGGATCCCGACCGAGTTTCATTTCCTACCGAGATACATCTGATTTCAGCCACTCGTTCTATGCGTTCATCAACATGGTTTCTGACCTGCTTGAGGCATCTCTAGAAATGGAGCCAGGGTCCTGGCGCGCCTCTGGCCACATGCTCATTCTCAGGTCCTTCCTTTGGACTGCGTGGCACCGGGCCATATCCATCCACCATTGGCACGTTTTTCAAATACAGCATGACATAGGAGCATACTCGGCACGAGCGGCTGTGCTTCAGCTACGCGGAGGGAACATAATCAGAAAAGTGCAGAATGCAGCATCCCTCGACGATAGTAGAACTCGGGACATTCCGCCTTACATGTGCAAATGGGCCTTTCAGCTCATGTCATCGCAACAGGAATCCGTAGGGCTCGATTTCCGACGTGTTGTGTCAAGATATCAGGAGCTTTTTGGCCATCTTCCCCCCAGGTGCATAATGCCGACCGGAGGACAGCCTCGCCAGTGCTCAGGAGAAAATCCCGGTCTTTGTCAACGATTCGTGGGTGCACGGATCGAGGACCAATCAACCCACGCTCCCGGTTGCCAGGGTGGGCAGAGTTGTTACAGGGTGTTCTGGAACGAGGACTCGTACCGCCGCGTGGATGGGTGCCGTGCAGTACGGGTTGATGGATTGGAGAATGGCTTCTTGACGTACTGCGCTGCATCCGCTGAGACCATGGCCATATCGCACGTGTGGAGCCATGGGCAGGGCGGAAGGCCTGAGAAGGAACCCGGTTCCACTGGATTCAATGTCTGCTTACACTTTCGATATTCCGAGATTGCACGCCGTTACGGATGCACGTCCTACTGGATGGATACGCCTTGTATCCCCCAAGACCATGAATTGCGCGCTGAAGCCATCGCGCAGATCAACAACGTTTTTAGCACAAGTCGACTCACCCTCTTGTGCGATAGGGATATAATGACAATCGACGCCCGCAACCCAACCATTGCGGTCCAAGAATCTATCCTGGCTTCTCTACTCGTTTGCGACTGGAACGTCCGAGCATGGACCCTTCTCGAAGCCGTCAAAGGAGACAAGAACATGCATCTCCTGTGCAAGGACAACCGCGTCCTGCGTCTCGCAGACATCCTCCGAACCATCCATGAGGAGGGGAGCGTGGATCTGATTAATACATACCTGTCGGCTCACCATCTGATCCCCCGAGCAGGGAGAAGAGACGAAGGAAGTTTCAAAGAATACAAGTTAAGGGACTCTTCCTTCATGATAACCCTCAGAGCTTTCAGCCTCGAAGAAGCAGCAAGCTTGTTAAGCCATCGGCACGCCAGCAGAGGCGGTGATGAGGTCGTCATCTGGAGCATTCTCGTAGAATGGCCCGAAATATGCTACAAAGCCGAGCGCTTCTGGAGCTATCCCGCAAGCATCCGAACCGGCTTCCTGATGTCTCACGCACCTCGAGTGCGGGGCAAGAAAGGGTTGTCATGGGCACCGAGCCGACCGGATCTGCTGCTGCAGAAACCCAACGATCAGCCGGGAGATGAGCGGCAATGCCATTCGTATCCGGGCGAGGGCAGCGCGTTGGGGGAGATCTCGGATGCCGGGCTTCTGGCGTCGTGGATGGTATTTGAAGTCAACCACGCCGCGGGATTCTGGACGTGTCTGCTGTGCTATCTGTCAGCCCTACTTGAGGGAGCCATGCTTGTTCTTTCAGGGACCTTTGGAAAGTGGCTTCGAGGGACGATGGCGTACGTGAATCAGGGATCCCTTGACCATATGGCTCGCGTATCAGATTACTGGTTCGAGATGATGTTTATGGCATCGGCCACAAGGAAGCTCTACGCACAGCATGTTGCCAAGCTCACGGTAGAAGCGCGACATATTGCTTTCATACGACCGATGCGGGACATGACTGGGGAGGTGCTTCCATACCTGTACTCGGGAGATGCCGAAAGAGTTCTGTTGGCTGTCATTTCATCTGACACTGGAGAGAGGTGGGTGTGGCAAGGCGTGGTGGAATGGGACAAGGCCGTCCCTCTACCACCTTTTATTAACAAGAGATTTGTCATTGAATGACGAAGATGTCTAACAATCGAGACTGGGCTGGAGACAAGCCAAACCTACCTACACACCAAAACGCTCTCATCCATCCGCGAAATGTTCGAGGCCTACTCTCCGGGAGGACTGTTATTGGTAAGTTGCAAGTTGCACAGCTATCCAATCCATCACAGTCACTGGCGGCGGTGGTGCTGTCGGCCTGCAAGTAGGTCCGCTCATCTTAGAAAGCGGAGGTGCAACTTGCACGATCGTTAGCGGTTAAATGGGGTAGTAATAAGAAGTATTCGCTCATCCGCATCAACACGGTATCGCCGGATTACATCAGGACGCGAATGACTTTGGAGACGCTGCAAGTGGGATGGACCGGAAGTGGTGTGAGGATAATATGTTGTTCAGGCTAAACAGCAACATCCAAACCTTCCAATAGTATAGAAATTACGTAACTTCTGACATTGCCCTCCATCTGTTCGACGTGTGATATTTTCTTCTCGGCGCCCCGACGAACCCCGCGGTGCCGAATGGAAAGTCGCCCCAATCATCTCAAAGGGACTCCTTTTCTACCGCGGCTCCTCCGACCGTCGGTTTAGTCCAGCATGATCCTGTGCCGATTGGGCGCGGTAGACCAATCGTCAGTGCAGGGCATGGCCGCTGCACCGGCGATGGCGGCGGCGCGGACTGAGGGCCCTTCGGCCAAGACCGTGTGCCGCACGCCTGCTAGATCGCGCTCGATGACTAGTGGCACGGTCGTGCCGCGCGGCCTGGCCATGCTGTAGGCCTTCTCGGCCGGCGTGTTGAGGATGATCCGCACCGATGCCTCGTCCGCTGCCGGCACTGTCAGGACCGGCACGGCATTCTCGGTGCCTTTCCATTGCGGCAACGTGACCAGGTTAAACGACTGCTCCTGCTGCTGCTCACTGGCCGAGGAGCCCGCACGATGCGATATGGTCAGGCGGACTGTGCTGTCGGCGTTTAGAGAGATGAGGTGTGAGAGCTGTCCATCCTCTTGGCAGTGTACCTGGATGCTTTGCAGCATCTGGCCTGGGCATAGCCCGAACGCTGAGACAGGCAAGCCGGAAGCCGGCAAGGTGGTGGTCAGCTCTTGTGGCTCCTCCTTGACCGCGATGTTTGGAGCGTGTTCGTCGCGTGTGTTGAGCATCTCCTCTGGTATCGACACGATAATGGGAGACTCTTTCCGTGGCACGATGAGGACAACGTAGCGCCCGCAGGACGAAATAACCGCTTTCCGTTGGCCACTGGTGGTGCCGGTCCAGCTAAAGTCTTCCAGACTCTCGCGCCGTATATAAATAAAATCCGAAAGCGCTGACTGCATGTGAGTATTGATTTCTTAGGAGCAGGGCTTACACTTACCCTCCTTGAATCGCCAAACGGCGATATTCCCACCAAAGCACACAATCACCAGCTGACCACTGGGATGAAACAGAGTGTGATCGACATTCAGGGCGAGAAGAGTTCTCAACTGCCGCAATCCTATGAGCTCCACGCTGAGACGGCCCTCCAAGTCGTGGATTGCAAATACGCCAACATTGACCCCGGCAGCATTGGTTACAGGTGAACGATTACAGTCGGAAAAGAGGATGTACTGGCCGCAGGCACTGAAGTTCATCGAATAAGTGTACCAATCATGTAGATACTGTGCCCTAATTAGCGAAGGAGTTTCGCTGGAACTGAATGGTTTCAAATCGTCCGACCAACTGAATTGAAGTCTTTCAGTCCAGTCCATCGGTATTTTTGCGGTTCTGCACGAGGCCGCCGAGTTGTCTGTGGCGGGGCGCAATTCCACGAGAGTCCGAAGGATGATAAAAGAGTGGCAGTCCATGCTGATGGCAGTCGGGAACGAGGTCGCCCACTTGTCCAGGTCCTCTTGCCGGAATGACTGACGCATCTGCAGAGACACTTCGTCCTTGTCAAGCGGGATCCGGATATCGGCCTTCAGGCACATCTCCGCCGTGTCCCAGACCTCATAGCGTGCTGACCAGCCCTCGCACCGGTTTAGGGCGGCGGATCGAGCGTGGTCCAGCTTGTTTTTTACCCAGTCGCGTTCAAAGCTTTCGGACGTCCAAATGCTCAGCACACCTGTCAGTTGTCCGTCGGGCGTGCTGGCTGAAGTTTTACAGAGGTACTTGTTGCTGCATGTGTCACCCTTGGACCTTTTGGAGTCCAAAAATTTCACCTCTGTTGCTGTTCCCTGCTGTAGAAATCTGCTTTTGGTGAACGCGGCCGCCTCGTCCCAGATAAAGCAAGGATTTGAGCAAAGCTTTCCACCCCACGAGGCTACTAAGTCTTTCATATCGTGCACGAAGCAGTCCAGCACCGACGCTAAACTCCGTAAAGCCTTGGCGAGTTCTGAGGACACAGGTAGATAAGACGCCCAGTCATTCAACCCTGTACGGAAGCGGAGGCAATCGAAAGCCGGGTGCTGATCATCAATCTGGCGTGGGCAGGAGTAGTACGCTTCGATCCATGTACTGACCGCCAGAGGGCTGTCGAGAAAGGCCGAAGCGCTCAGGACCATCTGCAAAATGTCTTCCTCGTACTCGAGCAATGTGGAAGCCTGCATCGGGTGTCGGGGGAATGCGGCGCGATTGAGATGTTTGATCCAACTGGTTGTGGCGTAAACGAGAAATTCCTTTCTGAAAACTCGTCCCCAGTGACCGTTGCCGGATGGAGCATGGTCAGGACTTTCAGCCAATATCTTCCGGAAGCAAACAGTGCCGAGGCGCACGTTTGCCACACAATCAGGTAAGACAATACCCTGCAACATGTTTACACCCTTGGACGTGTTCGAAACGAGGGTGAAATGTTCCTTTACGGAAAGGTGGATAAATCGGGCATACGGCTCGCCGCCACCGAAAGAATCATCCACACACTCAACCAGGCCCGCACATACGTATGACAGTGTTTCTTGGAAGTCTCGATGGTGATCTTCCGACTCCGCTGCCCTGTCATCAAGCAGACTAATAGCCTCTTGCAGCTGTTTCAGTGTCAACGGCCTGACTGAGTGCAGCAACCAGGTGGTGATCCAGCTCGCAAGATCTTTTTCGGTTTTTGAATATTCTGCGATAAGCCGCACAATTCTGTTGTACATGACCTCCAGGCCTTCGGGTAGGATAACCTCTCTGATTGTTTTGAGGCGTTTTCCAGGAGTCAATGCGGGAGAGTTCAAGAAAGTGATCATCAGCCTGGCCCACAAAAACATGCCATCCGCACCTTTGACAAGCCGTTCAACGAGGTCAGGCACTGGTGCAACGGGAGCCAGTAGGTCATCTTCAATCAACCCCTCCACCTTTGTCGTGAGGTAGACTCTGATGTCCTCGCTCGTAGCAGAACGGTCGAACGCTATTCGATGTGGGTTTTGTATGCTGCGGTTGAGGAGCGGCACGTTGAGACGCCCAAAGAGTAAGATTTTGGCGGAAGAATGCGACGTAATCCATAGAAGATCCCGGATGAGGCTGGGTTTATCGGAGCACTCATCGATTCCGTCGAGGACCAGATAGCAGTCGAGATCAGCGACGAACAATCTGAGCAAGTCGGCAAGGGTAGCCGATGTTGGCCCGATGCCACCGGTGGAATTCATGCTATTCATGATGAAGTCGAACTTGTCGATGAAGCTCTGCTCTTGACGATAGCAGGAAATGATTTGGGCGAGTACAGATCTGTATGCTGCCGGCGATGAGGACTCCGAGGGTTTCTCTTGCTTGAAGAAGAAGTAAAAAACGTCATGCTTCCCATTTCCGGCATTAAAGTCGAGCTTGAGCTCTTCTATTGTGGATGACGCCTGTATCGTTTTTCCACTGCCCGGATTGCCTGAGGACAATTAGCCAAAGACGTCGCAAACAACATGCGAACTGCGAAGAGCGGCAGCATTTACCATAAACCCAGAGGCAATTGGCACCCATCTTCTTGGCGTTACTTGCTGGGTTGCGGGACCAAGGGGTTTCCCTCCACTGTCTGAATGTGGGATTGCCAAAAAGCCAGCTGTTTGTACCGTCCTCTCGCACTCGTTGAGATTCGTCGTGGGTTTCCCCGTACAAAGGTGGACGCAACCAACCTATGATCTGTTGGAACTTCTCGTCTGGTTGCAGAGTCTGCCAGTTAGGGAGATGCGACCATGCCATATAGGAATTATGTGCGTACCCTCGTAACGACTTTCAATAAGCCGTCGAGTCTCTCTCGTATGCTTGGCTGCTTCTGATGCTACTTTTCTGGCTTTGTCATTGTCTTCGCGTTCCATTGCCATTATTTTTGCTCTTTGGGTTTCCTCTAATGTCAGATCTGACACAACTTGAGCTCCAAGAAGCGAGACTTCGAACTTGAGTAATTTTGTATGGCGATGCATTTGACCAAGAATATGGGTGAATCGAGCGTCGAAAGGCTTCCAGAAGATCTCGCCAATGACCACCGGCGTTTTCCTCAGCTCTGCGACATGTGAGCTCTCTGGCATGCGCTCGAAGCAAGGATGACTCACGTCCGTTCCGAGAGGTGAAAACATGGGCCACACTCTGAAAAAAGCCAAAGAGATCTGTGTACACTTTCTCCAAGTGAGACTTGAGGCGCGGAGATCGGGTTTGCGCGCACAGCGCGACAACACCTTCGTACGACGGGAAGGCCTCAGATAGAGCCTCGAGACGGTCGATCAGTTTCTCGAAGAAAGTTGTGAACGTACTTGCAGCCTGAGGCCGTTAACTGCTAGACTAACTACGATATGGATTGACCTTTACCTCCAGGATGAACCGCAAGGCCCCCCAGATGATGGCGGTATACTGTGGGTTAGACTGGATCATGATGCCGATGACGTCGAAGTACGGCTTCAACCTCTCGCTCAGAGCCGTCACGCTCGAAATAATTCGTGCGGCCCGTTTCTTCTGGCCCCGCTTGGCGAGAACATCGATCTTCTGTAAGCCGTCGAGGAAATCGTCGGCCGAAGCACATGGTGAGAAGCGGTGGCGCTCATCTGGGGAGAGAGTGTCAAGAAAACGGTGATACGCTTCCTCGAACGCAACATTAGTACTGTCTTCGCTGTCAGCTTTCCATCATGCCAGCCTAAGCAAGAAGTGCAAACCTCATGCTGGTCTGTTCTACCTCTCGGAAGATGCGGACAGGCGATGTGCGAAGAAAACGTTACGGGTTCAAGGCGCGTCTTGAACTTGACGGAGAGGCTTGATTAAGGCTGGCTATTTGTGCGACATATTTCTTGTTTTACCGCCTCGTGTCTGTCTTGCGCGCTCTTATTTTATTAAAGTAATGCCCAGCCAATCCTTTAATTCACGCTCCTTACATATTCCTACCTGCACTGCCTCTGCACTGCCTCATTACTAGCCAAAATCACCGCAGAGTATCTTTCATTTTTTATTGGCATAGTGCAGCGGCGATTATGCATGGCTATCCAAAAAGGGCCTAGATGCGGGCGCTGTGCCTAGCGCTTCAGGATGTTTAAACCCATACAGGGTAGCTGAGCTGAGTGTAGCGACGTGACCTTCGCAGTAGCGGAAGTCTCTGGCAGCTACAACAGCTCTACGCATTGGTTGGTGCTAAGATGCCATTTGCGCTGCCTCGCTGCCGTCTGGCAGGATTCTGGAGATGATTTGATTGGACTTGAGCAACCTGTCGTGGAGCCAGCATCACTGCTGCCCTGCGGACCTCCGAGGATATTATAGAGCCATGCGATTGCTAAAAAACTTTTCGTCGATGTTCTCGCCTTGTCGTGGGACCTCGAGGAAGAGTTTTCAGCTGCGCAACGTGGCCACGACAAACGTGCCCCGCCCTCCTTCTGATTGGCCTTTCTGATCGTGCTCCCTATGGCGAGTGCCCATCTTTCATCCCGTGAACCAGAACAGACGGTCTAAAATTTCTTTTATCGCAATAATGAACGGAGGGATAACCGTGGGGGCACTCATCTCTCAGTCATAGCCATCGCTTCCGCTTCGGCGCTCAATCCCCATCTCTGACTTTGCCTCTCTTTTTGCCCTTGCACATTCCTTTTACCGCCCTTCCACAGCGCACTGCGCCTTGATACACCTTGTGCTCCCACCTTCCCAACGCCCTTTCAAACCTCACATATCTGCTCCACCACCCTTCCTCTCCGTCCGCGGCATCTCCAGTCCACCCAGGCTCAAAAGACCTCAGCCACATGCCATACATCTTTGGCAAGATGGCTGACATCCATAAGAATCCAAGAAAGGCAGCACCTAAATACAGCAGTACCCCTGCAGCGAGCAGTCCCTTTGCGGTCTCTGAAAAGTCATGGTGTGGGCGCGCCATGATAACGATGAAAGCAACAAGGCACATGAAGCCAAGCATGGCAATTAAAGGGCCAAGAACCATGAAAGAGACGAATCCTTGCAGCGAGGGACCTCGGTTCAAACGTCGGGGAAGTGGCGGAGTTGAGAGCCGGTCTAGGGGAATATCAGCGGGTGAAATACAACCGAGCTTAATTACGTACCATAGTCAACTATTATGCGGTGGCTGGTGGGTATTCGTCGAACGTTGTAAATAGAGTAAGAGGAGTTGTCGATCGTGTTGCAATTCCCAGTGACTTGTCGAACTTCCAACGGACAAATGTAAATCAAGCGGAGCTCCGAGACATTCTCTGCCTGATTTTGCCATGAAGTGCTCTGACGGAAGAGGGCACCTCGGGTGACGGCCGAAACTTGAGAATTGGATAGCGCCCGCTCGAATATTACAACGTCGTCGAGTATTAGAGCGTTACCGCCGTTGTTGGCCAAAAGGGTTGAGGTCTCTCGGTCGCTGTCTTGCGGAAGCAACGTGAGCTCGTGCAAACCGTTTATGGTGATTCTGATGAGACTTTGCATCTTGACATCAACGCGTCCGCTCAGCAGCAGAGTTTCTACGCCGCCGCCGCCCTCCAAATCCAACCTCAATCCATCTTCCCGCACATCCATCACCGGCGAAACACTCAGAGCACTCTTACTCGGCTCAACTGGTACCCACCCATTCCTCCCACCTCCATCCCATCTCCTGCCCTTACTGTTCCAAAACAACGACACCGGCAACTTCTCAAAGCTCAGCATCATGGCCAGCATCCGCTCCTCCGCTCTAATCCCCCACCCCATCACAGCATCCGCGTTGAAATCCAGCAGATTCGCCACAATGACGTGCAAGTCCTCAGGCATCGTCGTCGAGCGGTGCGCCAACTCATTCCACGTATCCACCAGCTGCTTGACGCGCATGCCCGCATCGAGCCCCATGGTAAAGTGGTCGCCCTCATCCAGCCCGCGCGCATCACGCGCCGGCCCCACGCCCGTCGCCGTCGGCAGCGTGCTCACCTTGCCCGACGCCTGGCTGCCGCCGAATCCGGTGCGCCACGAACGCGCGGGCGGATCGCGCCGGTAGCTGCTCTTCCAGTCTTGGTGCAGGGCGTCCCAGAACGCGTTGTACAGTGCTTGGTAGATGGCCGTCTGGGACGCGGAGCCGGGTGGTGGGAAGGAGATTTGCTGCTGGGGGGACGACGATTTGGGGTTGGAGCGGAAGTAGCGCAGGCCGTCGAGACACCATGCGTGGATGGGGTCGAGTGCAGCGTCGGCGAACTGGAAGACGCATTCGCGCGCGAGCACGCCTTCTTGCAGTGTCCAGCTGCGGCCCATCCAGGCGCTGCAGACGATGCGGGCGAGGATTTGGCTCGCCGGTGATGCTGTGGTGCACTGCTGCAGTTCGGCATCGAGGACGAGGACCTGCACCGCGGCGGCGTATATCGAGGCCATTTGGTTGATGGCTTGGGTGCGGAGATGGGCGTCTTCCGGCTTTACGGGAATGCAGAGCGTGTCCATCCAGAACAGCGGCGGCGAACGCTCTGGGTGCAGCCGGAAGCACTGGCGGTTCCAGTCGACGGACAACGGGCCGATGCTGAACTCGCCGCTTTCCATGTCCCGGGGCATTTGGCGGAGGCAGCGGTCGATGTAGGTGAGCTGGCATTCTGGAAGCGCGTTGGCTGATGGATTGCCCAGGCCGTCGCACCAGACGTGTGACATGGCCGTGTACCGGCTTTGCAGAGTTCGTGGCTCGACTTTCAGGTATATGCGGCCCGCTTCTTCTTGTATGGATATGAGGGGGACTCCTCCGTCTTGGATGATCTGGATGATCTGACCGTAGTCGACGCCTATAAACGAACACCCGCAGTGTTGCGTGGTGTGTTTTGTTTGGTATTGCTGCATGTTGACGTTGTTTGCTATGCAGCGGGGTGCGTCTGCGCAAGCTGTATGGTCTGTTGCTCGATATCCGGCCCGGTCGAGAATACTCAGATAGCTGAGTACATCATCACCGAAGGATTCCGTGAGTTGTGTAATCTGGTGACTGCACCACCCTCTGTCCCGGAAATTCTTTAGGTGAGGACTCCTGGACGTGGTACAGTCCTGGGCTGCCGATGCATGCGCACTGGAATGGCTTTGTAGGTAGATTTCCCTTCGTTCTGTCATGGCCAAAACAGTTGTATCCCCATATCATATAAGGATGCGTTGTTGAAGAGTGCTACAGCCTCGTCTGAACAGTTGTTCTACTCTAATTTTAGAACTCGGTGGGGGCCATTTTGGCGCGTCCGTTCATCGTCACAGGATAGTCCTCTTCAAGCATGAGAGGGTTCTGCAAGTATGCATCCACTCAATGCCGAATCATCTGATAGTATTGTACTAACCCTATCACTTAAGTAATCTGCTATTTGACAGCGCGTCGTGTTATGTAGGGTTTGGTTACTAGCGTTCGGTGGTGCTTAACATCGAATGCGCGGGCAGCGACCGTCTCGCAGCGAAAGCTTCGTACCGCCCAGCTGGAATTATGAAAGCCGGTTTTTGACGCCAGGCAACCCCGACTAAAATTAGAAAGAAAAAATCAACCAAAAAAAAACGGTGTCTTGTATAGTGAACTGATTAGCACATAAAGTTAAAGTGTCAGTAGAATGTTACTTACCGATTGCTTGTCCTTCTTTAGTGAACAATATTTCTTTCTTCGTGAAATCAACTCCAGCACCGACGATATCGCCTGTCTTAAATTGATCCTCAGGCCTGTAGTTTAGCGTTGAGCCATTGCTATACATGCAGCCATCGCTGCTATATCCCCAAGAGCTATGCGCCAATGGAGCCCCCCGCCAAGCAGCACACAGCGGCTCGTGCCGTTCCGAGTGAAAATCTTTTTTTATCGACGGCGTGCGGGGACGCACTCGGTGCACATATATGCGGCTCCCGTCATGGAAAATACCAGGGTGAGACCCACATCCTGCAATCAGATGCGGCTGCATAGCAGAGGCTTGCAGAGCTGACATGGGACCGCGCGTATGGGGTTGAGCCCTAGCAGCTGCATGCGCTGGTGTCATATATTGAATGTGCAGGCTAAGGGCATCGGGAATCACCACATCCGCATCAATGGATTCTGCCGGCCAGGGCCCGGGTCGATCCAGAGCAGTGACTTCGGCAATCCGTCTCTCATCGTATGCACTCTTCAAAAAATGCTTGAGAACTAAAAATGCCGTGTTAACTATCTGTGAACCATTCATAACTTCGTCATAGCCATTTGTAACTACCTGAAACAATTTGGGTGTTTTAATCAAGCTGGCACCGCCTCATAGCCGCATCAAATGCTAAGATAGGGCATTCGTAATCTCTTCGAGCGGGTCCAGTACCTGCTCTACAAACTCCGTTTCCTTCACAACGCTACTCCCGTCTATGGCGAGGCACCAGGCAACCAGACGCTGGTATTTCTCCCCCGTTCTGGCGCCGAGCTTGGAAACAACGGCATTCAACTCTCTTGCCCAGTTTGAGGTATCGCCTTCGTTTAAGTTTCGCATGGCGGCCTTGAGTGGCACCCACAGGCCAATCTCAAGAAGCAGTACTCCCAGGCTATACACATCGTAAGACTTTGTGTACCTGGGGGCGTTCTCCCCCTGCAAGCGGTCAGGGTGTTGAAAGATGTCATAGTCCCAAATGCTCCGTTCTTCTTCTTCTCCTTCTTCTTCTTCTTCTTCTTCGGCTTCTCTGACAGCACCCTCCTTGTATGTTCTCGCCTCGATGCCTCGTATGAGGTCAAATCCCATGAGGTAGGCGTCGTCAACAGAAGAGTAGGTAGACGATCGGTTAGAGGGCGTATTAGCTCTATCAAGAACCACGACGCTTGAAGAACTGATGTTCTTGTGGACGAAGCCTGCCGAATGAATGAACAAGACGACTTCGGCGAGCTTGTGGGCTAGCTTTAGGCGATGGTTGAGTGCGGCCTCCACTTCAGGGAAATGATCCCCATCAATGGCACTCTCCAGCGTCATCATCGACTGGGTCCCATCCGGTGCGATATGGGAAAATAGAAACTGATGGCTCTCCGCATGGTAGAAATATGATTCCACTTTGAGAAGTCGGACATCCGCGGTGGGCTCTAGAAGGTTGAGTGCCGCTGCAAGAATACCCATCTCTGTGTCAAGGTCGCCAAAGAGACGAGGATCACGAATCGCCGCTTGGGAAACACTCCGGCTGGCAAGGATGAGCTGTTCGCCATCACACTCGGGAGGCAAGATGGACGCGTCACCCGAGCTGATTATCTCAGCCATAAGCCTCTCCGAATTCTTCAAACGCATCTTTCTCGCTTCCTCTATTTTCTTTGCCCAGGACAATCCAAGAAATGCATGAAGTCTGTCATTAGATCTGATGACGGCCGAGAGTTCCAGTTCTCCGCTTGCAGGGATGATTGTTCGGATGTCCTGTGGTACGCCCAAGAGACGCACGTCAAAGCGCCTCGTCCAGTCATTGACTTCCCTTGCCAGTGCCTGCAATTCTGCTTGCCTTGCGATCCACATTCCACGGTTGATGACGCTGTGTAATAAGCCATTTCTCTCGATCCAGCCCAGTTTCCGCTGCATTTTACTGAAAAGGCCATCAAAGTAAAGCGCTGTCCGTTCCAAAAGTGCTGCATCGTCAGGTGATAGCTGTTGATTTGCGCCCTGTGACCGTCTGTGGTCGAAGTGGGCACTGATTGCTTTCAGCACCCGGAGATCCCAGTCGAAGCGCGTTTGCAGGGATTTTGCATCGTCGGAGTAAGCGGCACATGCCCCAAGAAACTTAAGGATCAAGTTTCCAGCGTTGATAACGGTTCCAAATACGTCCATGGCATGCGGTGTGCCCGTTTGTCTTCAGTGTGGTTGGGAAAAGGAAGGGCAACTTTCTCTAGAGCTATACGTCTGAGCACCCGCTTTATATATGACACAATCGATCCAGGGTTACGGTTTTCAGTTAAAAGATAGCAGCATCTCGTTGAGCGTCAGACCCCGCCCACTGTTAGGCTCCGACCTATTCGGACTACCCCACCTTTGCATCCGCGTCGCTGGACACCCCTCTGCATCCGCTTTTAATTTGTGGCTACAGGTTTACGGGGTTTCCGTTGGCGTTTTCGCGCGGGGTCGACCATGTGCATCAATTAGCTAACCGTGTACATGATGCTTAAGCGCCCAGTGCGAATCCAAGAACAAGATGATCGTTAGACCTTTTAATTGGGTGTGCTTTTACTGCTCATCCACGAGCGACCCGATTGCTTGGAAGCGACGAAAACAAGACGGCGAAGGCCGAAGACGGCGTTCATCAATACTGCAATGTCAGCTGACTACATACAATATTGACAGGGTGGAACAATTAATTTTCGTGCAACGTCGTCCTTCCGGGGAACGGAGATACATGCATTTGCTCCGTTATTTTCGTGGCATACGAGATGGCGCATATGCAGCAGTGGCTGCATCGCCTCTTTGTACATACATATGTACATATAGTCCCCTCTCGCGGCCGGTGGCTAGCGCAAAGAAAAGCAGGGGCTTAAAACAGGGAATGACTGTGCCCATGCAGATGATGTGATAGGTCAAGCCCGCAGTCAATCTCTGTTTTGGGGAGTTTACAGGCATCTGATAAATTAAAAAGAATGAATTCACGCTAGCCACCGGCCGCGATAGGGGACTGTACATTCGGTCGAACATGGCCCAGCACATGCAATTGTAGCTGCAGCAGCACTGCTTGCATGGCGTGCATCACCCCCACATCTTGGAGTATGCACGTATGATTTCCTTTGACAAGGCAAATGAAGCCATCGGTTGCGACCCAATGTCTTATTGTTGCGCAGTGTTAAAAGCAGAGCGAATCCAGTGCAGCTGAATTTCTCTGCTCCACACGGATGGTTGAACGCACCTTCGAGACTCAGAGTGAATTTGCACGACTTTTGCCATGAACGGTAATCTCAGACACTACAGGAGCCAGGACGAGGCGCCATTCAAACTGCTGACGGGAATCGCGCCCGCCGTGTCCACAGTCAGCAAGCGTGGTGATGGCAAGAAATCTGTCTTCGCACAGAAGACCATTCAACTCTCCGACAATAGCAGACGAGCTAAAGAGGAGGCCAGGACAGCTTTCGAACGAGAAGTCAGTATTCTCCACGCGGCTCAACATCACCACGTCATCAGACTCGTAACAGCGTATTATATTGATGAGCGTATCCTGAAGATGGCAATCGTCATGGAGTGCGCAACGGAAAGCATCGAGCCGTATCTCTCGCACAGAAGAACCCAAGAGCGTCATTTGGAGCGCATTCGCCAATGGTTCGGCTGCTTGGCCAATGCTGTTAACCATCTTCATGGAATTGGTATTCGCCACCGAGACATCAAGCCAGGGAATATTCTGGTCCTTGAAGGAAAAGTCCTGCTGGCTGACTTTGGCCTGTCGGGGCTGGCTATTGGGAAGACGATCCCGACAACAATGCTGGGATCGGCGCGTGGCCGCACGAAAGCGTATTGCGCCCCTGAAGTGGAGCAAGGAAGCAGCCGTGGCCGGTCTGCCGACATCTTTTCTCTGGGAGCGGTCTTTCTGGAAATGCTCGTTGCTCATTCCTGGTGGGGCGAGAAACGGAAGCTTAGTAGGGCGCTGAAACATACGGATGGGCCATCTTACGCCAAAAAGCTTGCTCAGGTACACAGATGGATGGACGATTTTGAAAGAAACCAGTTTCAGAGTGAGACCGATGACTGGCGCTACAAAGTCTTTTGCCTATGCCGGAGAATGCTGCAAGAAGACCGACACGATCGGCCCAAAGCTTTTCGCTTGCAGGCAGATCTTGCTCCACTCCATCCCTCTCGGGACCCATCGCAACTTTCCTGCGGATGCACCACAGACAAGGCCCCGACTCCTGATGACTTGCTGGTTCGTGCTTGCAAAGAGGGTAAATCGGAAGAGGTCAAAAGACTTGTCGAAGCTGGAGCAAACCCAGGCACAGTTGGAGCTATCCACCAGGCCTCTGCTCGTGGCTATCCCTGTATCGTACAATACTTGTTCGACCATCACGATAAAGCTGCACTGGTCCAACTCCGGGACCACAGCGATCAGACAGCCCTGCACTGTGCAGCGGGGAACGGACGAGAAGCCATCGTCGGCATCCTCCTAGAGCATGGAGCCAAGGCAACCATACTGGATGTTCAAAGCCGGACCGCCCTTCACTACGCAGCGGCAGACGGCAACGCGACTATTGTCGAGATGCTTTTGTATAAGGACAGGGGAGAAGCCGATATCTCAGCCAAGGACTCGGATGGACAGACAGCGCTTCACTTCGCAGCGAAAAGAGGACGCGCGGATGCGGTGAGGAGGCTGCTGGGCCTGCAAAAGGCTATTTGCAAAAGCAAGGACGACAAGAAGTGCACAGCGCTTCATTTTGCTGCGGGGTCGGGCTCTAAGGAAGTAGTTAGAGAGCTACTACGCAATGGAGCTCACGTCGACGGAAAGGACGAGCGTGGCTGGACTGCACTTCACTATGCAGCGAGTGGAAAGCAGGCCACTGGACAAGAATACAAAAAGGTGGTAGAAATTCTACTCCACGCTGGGGCTACTCGAAGCATCCAAGACGAGAATTCGCTAACAGCATATCGCCTTGCGGAAGAAAACGACCCCAGGAAAGAAATGTTGAAGATTGAATAAGTGAAGAATATGTTGCAGGATACAGTTCAGCGTTCAGTTAGCTAGTATTAGCGTAGTTAAAAGGGGATAAGAGAGCTTTTACTTACCCTCTCGTAGCTCTTGCTTGGATTCTCACACAGCTGCTCCTGAAGATTGGCAAGCATGCCGTCCTGATCTTGGTCTCTTTCGCAATTTTGCTTGATTTTGGAGATGCCCTCTTGGATGAACCTTTTGACGTCTTCCTTGTTTTCCAGCTCCATGTCAAAAGGATCAACTGCTGCATTGGCATGGTGATCGAGTTCTTAGAAAGTCTATTTCGTTTTAGTAATAATGATCATAACTTAATGTTTCGCACCTCGGAGCTCTCCTACGCTCTCAATAAGATAGTTGAGGATGCTCGTGATGTCTTCGCAGTTTTTAAGAGCTACTAGATCTACTTCGTCAAGAATTAGAAAGACCTTTTTTCGTTTTTACTCCTTATTCGCAGAGACACGCCTAGTTAAGATTTTAGAAAGCTGAACTATCGTGTTTAATTCTATGAGGTCTGGAGAGAAATGTTTAAAACGTGTGGTTCTTCGTCGTAATTTGCCAGATGAGAGTAGCTAAGATCGCGAAATCATTTTGTCTTTCTCTTCCTGCTCTTCAATAATTCGTCTCTTCCTGTTCCCTCGAAATAAAAGAATGCGACCTCGATTAGCGAAGCTTAAAAGAAGGTTTTAGCAATACTCTTCGAGAGTAGATAACTAGCTTCGTTATAATTAGACATCTCTTCGAGAGTTAAATTCTACCATTCTCATGAGCATCTCCAGGGTTACATGGACAACTCTCCTACCGCGTCCTTCTTTGCCAGTCCTTTCGTGTTGGAGCTCGTTGACATATCTCTCCATGTCTTCAATTGTCCACGGCCGTTCGAGAACAAGCAATTTTTCTGTCATTTTGTGATACTTCTCTACTGCTTTTTAAAAGCCAGACTCAAGGTCTGAATCACCATCTGCTGTGGATGTATCCATGCTTGCCGATAAATAAAAGCAATCGGTCCAGTGCGTGGTAGGGAGCAGAGTGGTGCATAGAATGGGGTTAAGACCTCGTAAAGCTTTAAGTATGCTTCCCGCCACGACGAGTATCCGTAGTCAACGCAACAAGAAAAGAAATTCATCCCCAAGTTATGTACGAAGAAGAACCGTGGCTTGCATACGCCAATAAACGTAGTTGGCGCCTAATAGTGTGGGGTTTGGACTTTCTTCTCGCTGTGGGGGCAGAAATGCGAATCCAAGTAAAAGAGTTGCAGACCAATCTCCCTCATTTAGCAAGAGACCTGCTGACTGGGAACTATAATTAAGAAGATGGTTTACCTACTAGACTGCCCTACACTGCACAGCACGATGGAGGCCTGGCATGAATCTTCTTCGCGGGCTTCACCGACACAGATTTTCGTTGGTGCACTCGCCTCGCTGCGGGACCTCGAGGAAAAGAAGGACTCGTGTGACCAGGGCCGGCCCACGGCAATGGACTTTTGCCGGACCCGGCTGCTGAGCCAGCGCTTCGTCTTAACAAAGGTTCGTCTGATAATTGGAAAGACATGATCGATGCGGTGTATGCCGACCTCCAATGCCGATCTATACAGACCTCTTTTCTAGACCTTAAGAAAGCCCAGTTAGATATATTAGTCCAAATGACTGGCTACGGCGCTGCGAGAAAGTATGCATCTACTCTGCTAAATCATCTGATAATATCGTTGGCGGTAGTGCGCAGAATGATCCACAAGCTATCTGTAGGGCAGTGTAGAATATATACGCGCCGGATGGCTAATCAACAGCAAACAAGGTAGCAAACAAGAGAGGCGAATAGCATGGAATCCACTAGACACTTCGTCAATCGTACTAACCCAGTCATTCATAGCTACTCAAGCACTCGCAATCCCGCAATCACGCCAACCTACTTGTACCCACTCCTCACTCCTCCCCTCCCACATCCTCCTCCGCCTCCACCTCCACCTTCTCCTTCCCCTTCCACTCTCCACCCGCACCATCACTGCTCCCCTCCCCCACCGACTCCTCCCCGTCCTCACCGCCGCGCTCGCTCGGCGGCCTCGTCGACATCCTCGACCGCGGCGTGCGCGAGCCCACGCTGCTGCCGCCGCCGCTGATGTGCTTGAAGCCGTTGTGCACGCTGATCTTGACCGCCTTCATCTTCTTCTGGAAGAAGATGCCGACCACCATCAGCAGCAGCGACGGCACCCCGATGCCCAGCCCCAGCCCGAGACTGGCAGCTGCGCTGAGCTCGTTGCTGCCTGCGCCACCAGCACTACCGGCAGTAGTAGCTTGGGTGGTGGCAGCGGTGCTGGAGGAGGTGGTGGTGGGGATGCGCGATGTCGTCCAGGAAGGTGATGCGAGGGACGAGATGGCAGGGAGCATGGAGGACGCGGATGAGTGCGTTGCCGCCGCCGTCTGGTCGTCAGCGGAGACGTTGGTGGGCGCGATGGACGCGTTGCGGAGGCTGGTCATGATCCAGGCGGGGAGGTCCAGCGTGAATAGGTATTCGTTTTCGTCGCAGCAGGAGCCTGATTTTGCTGCTTTTTGGCCTGTGGGAAGGAGGTTAACGTTGGCAGTTCAGGACGGAAGAGGGAAGCTCACAGCAGAACTTGTCGTTGTCAGAGCAGTACAGCACGCTTTCATACAGGTTTGGCGTATCTTTGCGGCAGTATTTAGTTAGAGGGGTGCTTTTTTTTTGCTATCGGATGAATGCTCACTTGAGGTACACTTGGTTGCGCATGCATCGCTCCTCCAAGACTGGTCTGTGCAGCCTCCCCTGTAGATGTAATTCCCATGCGATGGCGTCGACGGATTCACAGGGAAATAGCACAGCCCATTGTCAAGATACGTGTCGTTCTCGGAGGGGATACAGCAGGAGCTGAATGAGGCTGTTGAATAGAAATTAGCCGGGTCGAGATACTATCAGATCCCAGAACCCCAAATAATGAAAGATCATAGTCAAGATGAACAAGCGGTGCGTGCTCCTGGATGTGAGTATTTGATATGTTCCTCGAGAAAGCCAAATGATAGTCACTGGATCACAGCTGCACGGGAGGATGGGACTGTCATGCGTTGATGCACAATACAAGCGTTTGCCAGACGGTAGACAAAGCGGGGCAGGATGTCATACGTACCAGTTGTTGCATTCGGGTCGGGCACATATTGGTAATCCGTCGCTCTGGTTCCATCAGGATAGTAGCATGTAGCAGCTCCGGTCGCAGTTGCCACCGCCGCCTTCGTCATTACCGTGCTAACCAAGAACACCATGAGGTACTTCATGAAGAGATTGTTCCACTTGTCATGGTGACGGTCTATCGCCATTTCGGCGGCACGAGCCTCAGTTGCCGCGCAGCGCAGGGTGGGCGGACGTAGAAGCAGGCAGGCGGTGGCAACGGTGCCGTAGTTACGCGTTGCATATGGAGTGAGATGCAACACTGAAGGATCCCGACGACGGTGCAAGGACGAAGTGTTGTAGAATCGAAGAGTAGAGAATAGGATGCGACGAACGCAGGGCGATAAGGCGTGCGGATGAGTTGTGCAGGGCGATGTTTTGAATAATAATGCGAGCTGGCCTGAGAGAGCCAAGGCAAGGACTGGGGCGATGCACACACATCCTGTACGCAGCCTGCTCTTATCTTAAAAACTAGCGACCTCTCGACCACCCGGAAATCATGGCGCCAACGGTGGTGGCGAACTAGCAGTTACTGGACACCGGGCGCCAGGTAATGCATTGCGCAGGGATCAGGCGGCACAGAAACGAGGAACCTATGTTGTACAGTATTGAAATCAGCCTTGGAGTCTGCCTGCAACAAAGAAATGTTAGAGCTGTAGGATGAGATAACGGCCCCAGTGACCCACTGAAATACGGGCCAGAAGGAAGGGGCTTGCAGGAAGGCAGCGGGCGCAGCTGGCTGATAGTCGAAATCTTGTTCAAATTTCGGTAAAAAGGCAGGCCGATCGGTAGGCAACAAAGACCTTTTTACCGGTCTTTTGCATGAGATGTAGGCCAAGATCAACTGCTTATAGGCGAAAAAAGGCGCAGTGTGTCAGCTGCTGCTGCCGCGCTCAGACGCCGGACGGATTACTGATAGTATTAGGTGTTCCAGTAATTCGCGCATGGGGAAGGTAGATGAAGCCAGTAAGCAATCAAGAAGACCGGACGTGGTGTTGCAGGGTGTTCGGGCGGTGGCTATGGCGGGGAGCTAAGGTGTTATTTAGCGCTGTAGCCGGGCGCAAACGTGGGGGACCTGCGGAAGCGTGCCGTGTTACATAGACCCCTGTCCTTGTCGCGTGCCGTGGATTCGTTCATGATCTACTGTCCCTAAACTAGTGGATATTATCTAATCGATACACCAAGCCTGTTGCCTTGAAGACCATTCCCCAACAATAGCACCGTATTTGTTTTCATGAAGAGAATGCCCAATTTTTGAAGTGTTCGTAGCTCCAACGGAGAGCATGCTATCCCGCCTATTCAACATCCTCTGCTTGAGTCCTCCTACAAACCTGGGGTGGTCTGCCTTGATGATAAGGCCAGAGTCTCCTCGCCGAGCGTAAGTCACGCCATTTTCTTCTCTGTATACGAAGACCATAACCATGCTAGTTGAAGGAAGCGAACTCTGATCTGAAATGTGATCCGAGGTGAGAAGCGCAATACGGCTGAAGTTTCCTTTTGGAATAGAGAAGAAGAGAGAGTTTTGCGCGTAGCACAATACCTCGAATTTCGAGAGGAAATAATTCCAGCGCCCGTCCCGACCCCTGATCCAGACAAGATCATCTATTGGATGAGACAAGGGAAATTCCATATCTTCAATCTCTATTGCGTATGCATTGACGAATAGGCCTGCAGGGGTTGGAATTGCTTGGGG
The DNA here is from genome assembly GCA_023087525.1 of Lasiodiplodia sp. KE8368. NCBI lineage: Eukaryota > Fungi > Ascomycota > Dothideomycetes > Botryosphaeriales > Botryosphaeriaceae > Lasiodiplodia > Lasiodiplodia sp. KE8368. The sequence goes on from JAJMYN010000094.1 coordinate 28,012, forward strand.
ACGACCGCGGACGGATCCGGCGTCCAACCATGGACTGCCGGTACCAAGAAACGTCTTTGGAGCCCAGCGAAACCCCACATCTTGCAGGGTTCCATATCTCCAGAACATCAGAGACTCTGGGACAGTCTGAATGCTTGACCAGAACGCTCTCATTCTGTCCACGGGATTAGCCCCCGCAATGGGATCCATGTCAAGTGCCAACAGGCTACCAATGCACAGGGCCTCGTCTTCCGTCACACTGGTGCACCGCCGACTCAGACTCGTGCAGACGCCTGAGATATCAAAGGTCTTTTTTCCAGATGCATATATGCTGACCTTCTCGCTCCCACATATACGGCCATACATTAGTTGAATGTCAAGAGAGTTACCCCAACCCTTTCGCAGAGAGAGATGAAATCCTGCTGCTTCCTCTTTGATGCGCGCACATTCAAGGGTTAAATCGGCAAATCTGACCCAGAGAGATTGAGAGAGCGCGCCTTCTTGGAGGGTCCAGAGACGAGACATCCAGTTTGAACTGTAAATCCACAAGGCTTGTTCCAGTATCGATCTGTGAGAGACTGAAATTCTCCGCAAAGTCGCGTCCAGCACAAGGACTTTGTCAGCCAGTGCGTAAGTTTCGCGCATCCTTTTAATTGCTTCTTTCTTCGCGTTTCCAGGGGATGAAGGGACACACAGTGTGTCAATCCAGAAATGCACCGGCTCTGCCTTTTCCGGATAGAGACTTTGTACGAGGCGCTTGATTTCCCGAAGCTGGCATACAGGCATTGAGTTGGCAAACGGATTGCCCAGCCCATCTGACCATACATGGGATATCGCCACAAAGGGTGTCGCTGCGGTATACTCAACAAGCTCAAGAGCCGGTAAGTTGTTATGGCGGTTGGCAAGAGACACAAGAGGTATGTAGCCCCGTCGAAGTAAAGAACTAGGATCAACCGCTAGAAACTCGCATTCACAGCCCGCTTCTGAGTGAACAGATTCGTATTCGGCCTTGTTGATCTGACATGACAGACATTGCAAGTTCGTGCAATTTGAGTGTTTCTGTTCAGAGAAATCGATGATTCGTAGATGCGAGTAGAACATTCGCGTCTCCAATCCAAAGAAATCTGTCATCGCAAACACAGCTCGGGGGCACCATCCAGAGCGAACCATCTCCCGGGTAAGTAGGGAGACCAACCCGTTCTGATCTCTGAAGAACTGGAGCCCTTCTTCTTCAGCAGGAACACTGGGAGGTTGCCACATAATTTGATTGAGGACTGATTCTGGATTCGGGTCGACCTGCAGCATCTGTCGGAGAGAGCATAGAAAGCTGCCTAGGGTTGCCAGAGAAAGCAAGAAGTACGGATCAAGTCTTGTGCCGGGATTCTGTCTTATGAAGTCGTAGATTGCGGAAGCCTCTAGAAGGCACGAGTCCAAGGCCTGGAAGTCCCTCTGAAGGAATGCTCTGTCCAGCTGTTCCTTTTTTGCAAAATACTTAGATATCTCAATCAGCTTTCTGGTATGGACAACCAGAGAACCATTCCGATCTGCATCGATAAAGTCTGAGAAACGTATGAAGTCTCCGAAAAAGGCGTGCAGCAGACCAAAAAAGAGCTATTCTTGCAGGAACGAGGCAGCTTGCTCGCTGGATCTTCCCTCGGGACCGCCCAGTCCTGTCCAGGTGTGTCGAATGAAGAGCTCTTTCCGTGTCCAGCCTACACGCTGTGGGTACGCGATGAAATCACCCTTGTCGTATTCCCTCACGCAGACATACCGGACACATGGAAGAGGTCGTGTCGGGTCGTCAGGCAGCAAAACATGGTTCATAGTGTTGACGAAAGTAGGCTCGAATTAGTGGAGGTGGAACACCATGATGTGCTGTAAAAGAAGTGTGGTGGACTGGCGAGCTTCTTCACAAAAAGGCTGACTGCAGCTCTGTTAACATCTGCATGCCTCTTTGAATTCTGCAGCTATGGCGTAGGTGGGGGAAGATACACAACTTCTGAGTAGGACCATTCCCTGCTTCACACGTAGCCCCGCCTTTTCGTATATCGAGCCCAGAAGCGTCGGTTCGATGACTCAGCATTGAGTCGCAGGCAAGTAAGCGATCTATAAGGAAGCGCGGCTGTGGCGAGCACTGCACAATCTGCGTGGCGTTTTCAACAGATGCTCGAGCGAGCAGAGAGCCCCACTACCATGCAGAGCTGGCAGCCCACTCTCCGAGGCTTTCTGCCAAGCGCATTTCAATATGAGGTAAAATATACCTATTGGTCGAACACAGCTTATATGCAAGGCGGACCAGTAGTGGAAAGGGCTGATCGCAGAAGGATCGTGGACCCCGCCTTTGCGTAACGGCAGATCTTCCTATTTCAGAACTGCCCAATCATGTCTGACTTGGTCGAGCTATGGTCTGGTGAAAGCGCAGCAGCAGCCAAGGCCATGGCAAAGATCAGATGCCATGCATTTCCTAAATAGAAGTACAAGGCTGTGCGCGATCCATTTCGGGCTTTGGACGTTCTCCCGTCAGCCTTTTTGAGTAAGGGCTAATAATAAACGGTAAGCCTCATTTTGGAGAACGTATCAGAAGAACACTTCGAAGGTGCACCCAACTTACTTTCAGCCTTGCAGCTGCGGGTATTAAAGAGTGCTATATTGCAACTGGAAAGGCGATCTGACCCCACAATAATAGACCACTAGCCGCCATGCAATCGTTAAACGGGGAGTCTCCGCAAAACAGCCAGGTGAAATGGGATTTTTCCGAGATTTTTGCCCCACAATTGCTAACAATTGACAGGGTCATGCTAAAACAACAGCCGAAATGAGATCCTTAAGTTCAGCTACTCTACACGAAAGAAGGGGAGATCACAATGATCGTGGATTTGCGAGCCTCCCAACCGCATCAAGCGAGTTTGCTCATCGAATGGAGGAACTCGTCGATCTGTACGACAGGCCTTCTCATAGCCTCACGTCTACGCCTGACATCAAAACCACTCTTCCTACGCTTATGAAGCGAGTTGGCCGCTCTACTTTGATCATGAATGTTGCAGCCCTGGCATTGCTGGCAATGGCCATTCCAGCTCTTACATTTTTGTGGTTCTGCAATGACTCAAATAAGGTCTGGCGACGCATCATGATCGACGGCGGGCTCGCCCAGGCTGTGACTGTTTTGACCCTCACCGTCTGCCTCGCGGTTGCTACTCAAGCGGGAACGGTCATTTCAATGATCGCCAGTATATCATTGGAGTCTCGGGCACTCGGTGGAACGTCTCTGAAAGATGTTGCGGCCCTGTCAATAACACGCTATGTCAACTCCGGCCCGTTGTCAACCGCACCTGCTTTCTGGAAAAACACCCAATGGAGAGCAAACGGTCAAGTGTTTCTCATCGTCCTATTAGTAACGCTGTTTACCGTCGTCTCGCAATTCACGTCTACTCTACTCCTCTGGGATGTACGCCAGGGAAACGTCTTGGGCTTCAGCGACCAGCGTCATATGGACGTCGGATTCCGCATGCAGAGCTACGTCGAAAAGTTCGGTTTCGTCATCACACGTAGCCCGAGTTATTGGCTCTCATCACCCCCGGGATATCCTGCATTCGCAGAGTACAGCAAGAAACCCGCATTAGCCTCTGACGTCTTCGTCGACACAGGCCCCTCTATCCGTGCGCTTTTGCCTTTCAGCTCGGAAAATGACCGCAGGGCGCTATCCGAGTATACCGGCCTCGCTTCAGTGTTCGATACCAGGGTCATCTGCGTCAGACCGGAATTTCCATCTTGGAGCTTCTTCCGCAACTCTACGGACGACGTGAATGTGGCCATCTTCAATGGGACTGTCTTGCCGAGCAGTGTCGTCGGTGATGTCGCAGATGTCCTCCGGTACGAACATACAGCCGACGGGAGTTCTTTCGAATGTTTGTTGAATGAGCTACTCCTCCAAGACGACCAAAGTTTCAAGATTTGCGGGATAGGGGTAGAATCGGGAGGGTTGATAAGCAGTGTCGACATGATGCAGAACACGACGCTGGGTTACACCTACGATTCCGCCAGTAAGCAGTGGAGAGCGCAAAATAACGAGACAGCCCAGACTTGGCCAGTGGAGCTGGGACACGCAATACTGATAATTAGCGCGGGTGATCCTGGGACACCGAAGTCGCAGACAGATGATTCCGACCTTCGCTACCTGGCCTCGTCTTTGCCAATCAATGAGGCAACGACAAATTTCACCGTTCATGAAAGGGACGCCTGGCTAGACTTTGTGCCCAAAAAGGTTGGTGACAGCATGATGAGCATTCATCATCCAAAAGCCAATATTAGCATGACAATGTGCTATGATGCCATGTAAGCTCAGTGTTCTGTCCCCGTGAGTATTTGCAAAAGCACTGACCACCATTCTGTAGACCGCTGAAGACTCCGGGTCGTCGCATGAAGCATCGATACGACATACCAATCAAAGCAACCAGGCGAGCGGATGTAAGCGAGCCGCGTCTGCAATGGGACTCGACAGCACAACGATTCAATACGAGAGCAATTTTATCACAACTTCTTGCTGGCCACCATGACTTCTCACAACGCGCCATTTTGGATCTGGATGTTAATGAGTTGAAAGAAAGACTGCATCTCATGAGTGCATTCTGGGATCCAGCTGTCAATGCCACGATTGAAGGTGGTAAGTACATATAGCCTCTGACATCTTCCAAGCTGAGACTCATGACCGCTTCGCAGCTCCTGACTTCCTATGGTATCCAAACTCGACCCTCGGTCCACCACCCGCGCCGGTTTTCTCTCCCGACTCACTACAGAACGCCATAAGTTTCCTCGCACGCTCGTCCGAGACGGCAGACTTCCTAAGCAGCATCATTTGGGATTCCTTCAACGACGAGCCCTTCCAAATCGCCGTGGCCTGTGAGAACTGTAGCCGGATGGCGACCGAGCCCGGCATTTCCAACCGGTTCCCGGGGAACTCGGGCCTCAACCTCGTGCTCGATTGCGTCTTCAGGGATGTCCTGGCGCAAACGGCAAACCCGGCTCTGGCGTGGCAAGCGCTGCTGACCATGGTGCTTCGTATTGCCTACTATGACTGGCTGCCTGCGTTCGATCTCTCTGCCGATATGTCCGTCACGTCCATGGTCTCCTGTCAGATTCCCAAGCGCACAATCGGCTTCATTGTTGTGATGGTGAACCTTATCCTGCATTTGATTGCATTCAGCACCGTTGTCTGCTGGTTTTGTTTCACCACGCAATATTCGAGTCTCGGACAGTCATGGCAGGTGGTAGCGCAGTTAAAAGCCCCAGCAACAGAAGATATACTTCAGGAAGCTACTATATTAGACGATAAAGAGGTCGAGAAGAAAGTGGGTTCGGTGCTGCGGCATAGGCGGCTTAGGCTTATGGAAGACCGGGGAGGCGAACGTGTCTGTCTCCTACACAGTTGAGCCATCCATAAATCTTGAAGTGGCTAGCTCTGACCATGAATAAAATGCCATTTTATCAACTCAGAATCTTTCTTTTCAGTGAGGAGGAAGAGAGAAGGCTGCTAAAGTGAAGACATACTAGCCAAGCACGTCCCTGAAGCGCAACATCATTACCCGACGCCCGCAGCTTGGGCACCATTACAAGAGGAGAACAGCCTCTCAATCTGCAACTATGCTACGGTCCTAACATTAATGCCAAATACTTTCCATTCTACACTTTCTCTCGCATCTTCTGCGAAGATACCTCGCCATCCTATGCTGATTGTGAGATTCTGGAACAGGCCCAATTGTTTGAGTATCTTGTCCGTACACCACTCCAAGCTGCGCGGGATAACACCCTCATCCAACAAAGACGAGCTCTCCAAGGAGGTCGCCATCGCAGCAATGCTGCGAGGGTTTCTTACTTTGGCAGGGTTGTATGCCCCTTGTGTCTATTAATTACGCCAGTACTATATTACACTCGCGGCTGGACAGCCGTATAACTACGGTACACTTCTTGACATAATGCGGAAGCAGGATTCAGGGCGAGACTTCATTTCAAGCTTTCAGCGTGGGTGAGATCAGTTTATTCTCAAGCTCGAGCTCGGGCGGAGCAGTTGTTGCGGGACTTGGGCAGAGAAGGCTTCACCTCGCTGGAGGATAGCGTTCGGATGAACACTGAGGGGCTTCACTGATTGAAGAATTAGGAGACGTTGAACTTTGAATCCGATCTTGTGGTTTGCTGATCCCTTGCCGGTTATGGTCCAATTCCCCACAAGCCAAGTACTTACTCATGGCCCGTGTGTTTAGAAGCCACGGCATACCTATATGAGCCTCGCCGCCTTCCAAATGGGATATGGAAAGTGGGGGCGCGGTTCTCCTATATTTTTGCATTGTGCCACTCGTCTCTCCGCTCACTTGGTAAACAGCACCTCAATCATGCCTCATTCGCAGAAAGCACCTCGCAGGGAGACCAGGACGGTCGAGTTGATCGACAAGAAGGACCCGTCCGAGGAAATCCTTCCTCTCAGCAACCTAGACGCGGCGTATGTCAAGATTTACCTCCCCATCACCTCCACGTACAAGCTTGGCGACGATATCGATAAGGAGGTTGTTGTTTCCAACCTGTGTGAAGGGTTCTGCCGGACGACAGAGGAATACCGCCACTTGGGCGGCTATATTTACGCAGACTCGACAGGGAAATGCTACGTCAAACGGACCGCAGCCCACGGGACTCTCACTGTCCACATCAACCATCTCGAAGACACCGAATTCCCGACCTACCAAGAACTGGAGAAGCGGGAGTTTCCCTTCTCCGAGCTCAATGAAAAGCACCACATGCCGCCTGATTACGCCATAGCTGCCGACCCAAATGTGGGCAAAGGCTTCCCAGTTGCAAAACTCCAACTCAACTTCATCCGCGGCGGCATAGTCATCGGCACAGCCATTCACCACCAGTGCATTGATATCAAAGGATTCGACGTGATCATGGAGCGCTGGGCAGCCAACACTCGGTCGTTGTTCACGGGTGAAGTGCCGCCACCATTCGATTTCGGCTGCCTCGACCCAGCACCCTTCTGCTCCACCACGCCATTGTCGCCAGACCGCTTCGACGACGTCCAAGCGAAGATCAAGTCGTTCAAGTACACCCCGATGCTCCCGAACACCAAAACTCCGCCCTTTGAGCAGGCCCATACCATCTTCCACATCCCACTGAGCCGCCTCTCACAGCTGAAAGCGTCGGCACAATGCGGAGCCGACAAATGGGTCTCAACAAACGACTGCATCTCGGCTCTCTTCTGGCGTACCATGACGCGAGCACGGCTGCCGGACAAGGACGACGACGTGCACCTGCATCAGACGGTGAACATCCGGGCGTACAACGACCCGCCCCTGCCCGAGGCCTATCCAGGCAACACGCTGAGCGTTTCGTGGATTGATTCGACCGCAGCGCGTCTGCTGCACGGCAGCACCTTTGGCGAGCTGGCGCAGGATGTGCGGGCAGCAATCGTCAAGTGGCGTTCGCCGAGTATGATCAAGGACACCAAGGACTACCTCGCTTCCTTCCCCCTGAAATGCGTGCGGCCGACTTTCGCTTTCTCAGCGGGTCTCTCTACGACTGTGTCGAGCTGGGGCATTGTCGCGGCATACCAGACGCACGACTTTGGCTTCGGGCCACTGAGTGCGTTGCGTTTTGCGACCGATACGTTGAACAACCTGTTCATCATCTATCCGAGGAGGCCCAAGGCGGGAGATGTAAACGAAGGCATTGAAGTGCAAGTGATGATGGAAAAAGACGCAATGGAAAGGCTGAGGCAGGACCCGGAATTGCTTGAATGGGCGGACGTGAGAACGGGCTAAAGCAGATCAGTAGTTTATTTCGCAGTGATCTATGTAATCATCCAACCACTCTCTCATCCCGCCATCCCAATCAAGCAACCGCGCCTCCCTCGCGCCTGTTACCGTAAGGACCTCATGAATCGCCGCTATTGTCTCTGTCTGGTAGGAGCAGAGCATCGCTGGGTCAAACAATGCTATGGTATAAGGTCTGGAAGTGTAAGTAGCAGAATGGTTAAGGCGTCTATACAAGTGGCACGGGGAGGAATATAAAAAGTAACTTATCTTGCCCTGGTTACGATCACGCAGGTAAAGCCAATGCAAATTTTCAGCTCTACCGTTCTATGTGTTCCATTTCCCATACTTTGTGCCGTTGGTTGGATTCGGCGGACCGTGATCCCCAATGAATCTCTCGTGGAAGGCTGCCATGGACCCAAAGTACCAACGAATTGAAAGCCTGAAAATGTGAAAAGAAATGAAAGCATTAGTTCCTCCAAAGAGGGATATCCTGAATGCAAACCAAGAATGAAAAACCTTAGCCCTGCTTTGCATGACCTTCACGTCAAGCCAAGCACTTCGTGAAACCCCACCATATTATTTCGCAGAATGAAGCTTATTGAAGACATGCCGGACTCATGCCTTTTTTTTTGTCTTGCTCCGTGACGCGGCTTCCAGTCAGACCGAATCTCGAAGCGAAAGTGTTGGTGCGCTGATGTGTATCCCCTGAGAATTGAGTGTCACTCTGTTTAACTACCTCGAATTGGAATTGCCGAGATCTGCTGCTACCCGCTGAAGATGACTTCGGTGCATCAGTGCACGTCTTCTGCAATTAATTTCCTCAGCTTCATGACGTCAAAATTGTCAAGGCCTTGGAGTATTTGCAGCGCTGCGTACTTGTCAGCTCTTCGCTCTCCTACAGCGTCGATCCAGTGGTAGCAGTGCATGTAAAGTCCTTTCATGTTTCGAAAGGATGTCGCTATATTCAACCTCTGAAGATTCGTTACGCCGATGAGAGCATCGAAGGCTGGGAACACCCATTCACCTGCTATGCAGTGATTGTTCGTCATCACTATCATAGACCTGATCCAGCTTTTGGTACGAGTTTCGAGTGGGTAAAGGAAAAAGAACATAGCGCGCCAGCTATCAAAGTGGAAGTGGTTTTCCGAATAGAAAATCGGTGCGGCCTCTGCATGTGTCTTTTTGTCAACCATCAGAAGTCCCAGAGCCAAGGGCTCTGGAAGCTGGCGCTTGTGATAAGAATAACTAGGATTACTCGAGGCACGGAAGCGACGAATATAGTGTCTCAGGCCCTTTGGGCCCTTTGCTGCCTCGATTCGCACAGGATTCTGCTCGATGAGGCAGAACCCATAGATCGTGTTCTTCAACTCGCCAGGCAGGTCTGCCCAGCGGAAGATATCCGCCTTGGTCTTCTTCCGTTTCTTCTGAGTTGACGCCGGGGCTGCTCTCTTGCGCTTCTATATGAAGTGAACTGTCAGTGATTGAAATGTCTTTGGACGAATAGATGTGGGAGTGAGAGCGAGATATTTTGATTTGGAAAAACCATTTCGTACCTTTTTGACTTGACTGAGTGAGGGGCTATCAACATAAGAATCCTCGTCCTCTTCGGCGTCGCTCGCAAGATCTGAGGTGCCGGCTTGTGCCTCATGGTACGAGATCCGAGGGATCTTGCTGATCCGCGCGGACCGGCGGGCGCTCATGGTCGTTGGGTGGAGGCGCGAAGTCGGAACGACTATGCGCAGTAATGATGGACGGTGTTGAAAGACTGTCAACGCAGGTGAGGGTTTAGTGATGCACCGCCACTGGCGGCGACGAAGACAGCCAGGCGTCCAAGCAGCAGCTCGGAGCTGCAACGCTGTCAGGAAGCCAAGCGATGGAGTAAGGTGAGTTGTTTAGCGTGCGTAGATGAGTGAGGATGCTGAGGCAAAGAGGACGGAGTGGCGAAGATCTTGACGAGAGCAGCAAGGCACTGGAAAAGTCTTGGCAGCCAGAACAGGAAACTGCCAAGCACGAGCCCTCGTTGCCGGGCGCAGCAACCGCCTGCGCACAGACCTCGCGCTGTGCAAGTTTCTTCTCAAAACCCGCACGCATAAGTTGGCTCCAGTCACTCTCAAGGAAGATGCCGCATCTCCCTAATTGATCTGCCTGGCCCTTGTCCGATTGCTTTAGCTCTCTTCTTCAATGGTAGTAGTCTAACGTAGGTACACCAAATCCTCTATCACATTAAACTCCCTCACTCCATCATTGCATGCGCGTTCAACGCATTCCGAGATGGCAAAATAACCTTCAGACTCCTGCATGCCGCCAGTGAGGCTTTGGGCCAAAGTCCCGTACACTACCAGAGACTGAGTCGGGAGCTTCGTCTGTCCTCGTCGTTTGGAGAGGCATACGCACCAGTCAAGTACCATTAGCCGTGGGAGAATCACCACGGGATTAGAATACAGATTGATAAGTCCACGCCAGGAGTCGCGAAGGTGTCGCGAGGCCAGAAGAGGGAGTATGACATGGAAAGAGCGCCGAAGATACGGAGGGTCATGAGCTGTTAAGCGGCCAGCCGCGAATGCGAAAGGCGGTAGCGAACGAGACCGAAAATAAAGTAGGTTTGGTTTCTTCGTTGACCTTAGGTGACGTAGAATGTCGCAAGTGCGATGATGACGTCCAGATCTCGCATCCAGTCACACACGCAGAATACAGTCAAATAAACGACCACATTGCACAAGCAATCGAATGCCAAAGAGACCCATTATTCGGTAGGTCACAACTGGAACAATCGAAGGAAGATGCTCAAACTCGGGTCCGAAGGTCCACGAAAGACGTTGTGCACACCACCAGCTGGCGTGAGGTTGCTTTTTACTAAATGCGGCACCAGATCGACCTATCACAGAACTTACCACTACAACACGACCAAGGTATCTCCTCATGAAAGGATTCACTATCTCCGCTTTTTATGTTCCTTTGGTGCTCAGAGGTGTGAATATACCTTTTGTTGGCTTGGTGTGGAGGACCAGAGTGCCTGTGACCGCCTTCCGTGACTTTTAGCTTAGGATTCTAAGCCAGAGGAATCACGCAATGGCTTGGCGGCATCATTCAGGTTGTGTCATGTAGAAAAACACAGCAGAGCCTAGCCAGATGGAAAGACTTACACGCCGGTGTGAATAAGTACTTAAGACTCGATGGAACCCTTCTTGCAACAACTTAGCACAAAATCTCGACCACTAGGGTTAGAGAAAGCTAGTCTACCCCAGAACCAACGATTCGAATTACTAATGCACGTCATTCCAATCGCAGTGGCGTTCATCGCCATTGCGGCCCATGCACTGCCTGCTCCGTCATCGGATGGACCTAATCTCGGAGGGGGTTTAGTGGACAGACGTATCAATATCCACTGGGCGCGGAGACCCCCACCCAGGGTGCGAGCTCCCTTGGCCGATGCTGAGAGCTTTGGCAACCCAATTCCCTGGGATGCGCCGTAAGTAGGAAGAAAAGCGGCAGTGCTTTAATACGCTCCGGTCATGCTAATCTTGAATGCAGCACACATATCGAGAAGCGAGCGCAGTCGGATACCGACGCTCCTGAAGCTTCTGCGGAGGCTGGGAACGATGATAACGGAGTTCCGTATGACCCGCAGTTCCATACTCTCGAGTAGGTATGAGAAGGTATCGGCAGTTCTTTGATTACGCATTAATAATGCTGACCTTGATTATAGGACACATAGCAAGCAGACACATCAATATCGACAAGGAGTCTGACGGATTTTCTTGCAGATAAAATGACCGAATCGGCTTGTTGCGCTGCCTTTGATGATGTGGAGGACTATTGCGTGAGTAGGGGAAGTCTGTGTCAGACAGCTTTTTGATGTGCTGTTGGTTTGTCAGTCGTTACGGGTATCAAGGAGTGGGTGTCAATCACCTTTTCATGATTCGGTGCGGACGCTACTGTTTTCTGCGGTTGCCTTTATATCACACAGACCAAGATCAGATCGGATCTGCTAGTATATTCGCTCGTTTGGAGAATGGCAGACACACAGTTTTCTAATATAACATCTCATTCTTTAAGCATCTCCCGTGAGGCATTCTGCGTGGTGTAGACATACCTACAAGGCTGACATAATCTTTCATGTATAAGAAAAAAAAAACATCGCCAAAGCCTCCGAACCTAGCATCTACGTCACTTAAAATGGGACCCAACTCTCAACAAAGTCCATCTTGTTCATGACCTCGCAAAACTCACCATTAAAGCTAGCCAGATGTACCGACTATAAGAACTCGGTATCCCACGTCATCCTCTTGCCCAGTTGGCCGATTCCGCGCTCGTACGTCGCCGTTGCGTCGCTCCGCAGCACAACGCGTTCCGGCGTGACGCCGAGGTTCGCCGCCATGCGCACGCTCGTGCTGACACAGCCATCAGTCGTCATCCCCGCAACAACCAGCTCCGTGATGCCTCGGTCGCGTATCATTTGCTCAAGGTCCGTGCCGACAAAGGCGGAGCCAACGTTCTTGGTAAAGACGATCTCGCCGGGTGACGGGGCAGTGCAAGGCTGGAAGGCGACGCGGCACGCCCTTGCCGCCGCCGTGGCCTATGGCCTTCATTTGATGGAAATCCTTTTCGTTGATGCCTTCGTCTTGGGCAATGTTTCGAGGAGGAGGTTTTTATTGTGGCCGCATTGCACGGAAAACTACGATGAGGTGATGTTATTTTCCGCTATCTGCTTATCATCCGCAGCTACTAAATACATTTCTTTTCAACATGACAATAATGAATCTTGAGCGAGAGATTGTATTATCAGATCGAAACAGAGGGTAAAGACAGTTCGGTCTATCTGCTAATCCTCGTAACAAATGATCAGGTCTTTGCCTTCCTCCAAAACAAAAGACTATCCCGCTTTCTTCTCCGGGGATTCAGCTTTCGATGTGCTTCCAGCCTCGAAACCAATCGACTGGCAAGAGCTGCATCGGCCTGTCCAACAGTGGATTTGATGATATCAATAGCATCTGTTTTAATCGCTTGAATGAACGGATCAGCGCCATGATCTAGGAATAACTCTGCGATAGTACCTAATCTTTTGCAGGTGGATAAACTGAGGCCATCTTCCCCGTGTGAACTCGCCATCACCTCCTGTCCTGTTACTGACAATAGGTAGAGTAGATGATACCATGGTACACGACTGGACTCGTAGCCGTCCGCTGGAACGTTTGGATCAGCCCCATTCTGAAGTGCGACTGAAAAAAACTTGATATCGATCCTGTCGTGGTCAAGGGCAATAACAAGAAAGTTTGATAGGCGAGATTGGTCGTAAATTCCGGAGTGGTATTGCTGTTTCAGAGTGTGCTCGACGTATGAGTAGAACCCTTGTTGAAGTGCAAACTCCAGGAAACTGGAAGAACCAGTAGCCATGGTGCACAGGTTTGTCCAGTCAGGCTTCAAGGCATAAGGGGCATTTTTCTGTGCTTCTTTGATCCACTGCTCGGCATTCGCAGCTCCTGCTCGAAAGAAGCTGCCAGCTGCTTCGTTGAGATTGAGCAAAATACGGAGGTTCATCTCACTATTGACTTCCTCCACGATTTTTGAGAAGTCGAGGCAATTGGAAGTGAGGTACTTGAAACGCGGGAGGAAAGTGGGTTGGGAACCATCCAATTTCTTGATACAGCGTAGAAAACCGGTGCAGAGGGTCAAGACAATTTGATTGTGGGTGGTGTTGGATGCCGAAGTAAGTGACTGGGATATTTGGTCTTGGAGGAGATAGTCTTTCACAGTCCTGTGCAGGTATTCCACTTTGGCCCAGGTCTTTTGTTCCTTGAAAGCTGGACTTTCGAGAAAGCCACCACATCGGCTTTTGATCCGGCGTCTCATCTGGTCGGCAAGGTTGTGATCCGACTCAACAGAGAGGCAGCAGATATTGTCATCCAATGCTTTTTCCGGACCTTCTTCCGCGTACAGGAGAACCAACAGTGGCACTGGATTTTTTGCAGTCTGGATTCTCCGGAATATTCCTGCAGACTCCTCAAAGTATTCACTCTCCCGGATCTGGGCCCAAATGCCATAGAAAAGGTTGTTAAGTCCAGGAGGGTATTTGCTGAGCGCTGGATGCAGCTCTTCGATGGACCCACCATTTTCCAATTTATGGAGAAGCAAATTCGTCACAAGCTTGACCCAGAGGAAGACGCCTTTTGCTCTTCTCGTAATGTTCCTGAGAAGTTTTTGACAGGTTCGCACCTGATCTTTCATTTCCATCCGGTCTTTGAACACATCGTTCTCGTAGAATCTGTCAGTGACATACAGTCTTATGTCAGAAGCCGTCATCTCCTCCATGTGAAGACGGGGGTAGTGCCTGAAGCCGCTCTCGAATGGGATCCAGGGCCGGCTGGCGACACAAATCTTGACGTTTGGCCTGCCCGCACAACAATGGAGGATGAGGCTCACTAGATCCCTTGGCTCTCCGGTAAACTCATCAAGACCATCAATCATGAAGAAGTGTTTGACGGAGCCATCTGATACCAGTGTTATGAGAGCCTGCTCAAGCTCACTGGAAGACCAATCTCGGCTTTCAAAGCCGAACAAGGTGCAGTATGTCCACCTATCAGGAAAAAGTACGGGAATGAGGTCAAGACAGCCGCCGATGGCTTCGTATAGCAATGTTCTCAGCATACCATCCTTGGACATTTGCATCGTTGTACCGGCATTCCAAAAGAAAAAGCCGGCTTTACGGAGTGAATGGTCACCGATCCAAGATTGGAGATATTTTGAAAGATGAGCGTCATCGTATAGAAGCTTCATGAGGGTCGACTTTCCGGAGCCTGGTTTTCCCGTGATCCAATAAAGCGGCCCCGAACTTTCCAGCCAGATACGATAACTGTCCCAAGTTGGGGGCCGAGAGTTTTGGTTCCCGAGTTGTCTTGCAGTAAGTTGGTCCCACCAACCGCCAGGGTCGTCCGATTCAGAATCGCTGTCGTCAGCTTGGGTTCCGTCCGCGTTATCGGTAACCGTTAGAGAAGTTTCGGATGGGGCATCGATATCATGTCTCCGCGCTACATGCGACATAGCTTCTGCTGTCACTCCAACCTGCACCCCTGTATAGGAAGGTTGATCGACCTCTCCAAGATCGTGGAAGACCCATTGATATGTCTTCTCGTGCGCCTCTGATATCTGCAAATGACGGTCGCGCATATCGTGAAACTTCAATTTTTCCATGATTTTGCGTTGAATGACCTCCTCTCTTTGCCTTTTGGTGGTTTCGGAGATGATGGACGCCAGTTGGTCACTGTCTCCCTGCTCCTGGATCCGATCTATGTGCTGCCTGATGTTTTCAAAAAGCTGCATTTGCGAATGCTGATTCCTTTCTTCTAGTCGAGAAATTGACTGATCAAGGTTTTCACGGAATGTGATGTTATTATACTGAACGTGCTCGGCAAGGGAGGCAATGGCGATCATGCCTATCTGAGTGCGATAAGCGTCAAGGCGTTGGGACAAGTCCGCAATCTTGTCGTCCTTCCAAACAGACCGGAGAGCTTGGCGGAACGTGTTCCACTGTTTGAATGAACCCTGCCTTTTAAGGTCCGCGATGGCAGCTAGGAGTTGTTGTGCAAGACTGTTACAGTCGGCACAAAGCAATGACAGCTGCTCATCGAGTTCGATGAGATTTTCTTCATGGAGTTCTTGTGGCGATAGTGAATCTTTCTGGGGTTTCCCTTTTTCTTTCCGATATCGAGTTGACGTGTACGTGATAAGATCGTTGAATGCCAAAATACTAGTGGTAATGGTCTCGAGCTCGGTATGCTTGACGAGAGCTCCATCGTGGGAGTTGGCTATTTCCTGAGTTCTGTCGATGAGCTCTCCTGCAAAGCTGATGAATTGAACCACATTTCCGGCGATGCCTAGAGCCGTGAGAGGGTCAGCCATGTCCCATGCAAAGAGACGCAATCATGAAAAGTTTGAGATGAAGAATTTGGGGCTTGGGTGGGGGCTTAAATGGCGGGCCGTAGTGGGGCTCTCAGCTCCGCAGCCTTGCATGTATGCACACCGCCGGAAACAAATTTGTCCAAGCGCAATCTACTACGCATCTGTTAAGATTTGTTTTGTACACACACACATAAACGGTGCCAATGGCGGTAAATGTGGCCTCATTAAGACGACAATGCATGGGAGGATGCACCTCAGTTACGTGTGGCCGCAGGTCCATTGTACGGTCGTTTGAGAAATACATGAACGAGTGGCGGATGTGGGCTTCAAGGTGGAACACGCCCGTCCGGAATCCGAGATATTAATAGAGTTTATACCTAGATATTTCACTAAGCTTACTAGTATAGATCAATAGAAATATGTAAAGTTTGATACTCGTCGCAATCAATTAAATTGTAAAATAGTCTACATGAATGACAGTTCTTTTTATCCTTCTTACTCGTATTTACCTACAGCCGGCTCTAGTACATCAGCACCACATTCGCAGCATGAAATATCGGGTAATTTGCCCTTCAAATCCCATAGCCCGTCGACTTCCTGAATTATTGTTGCTGCAGAGGGGCGCCGACGTGGGTTCGACTCGAGCATTCGGATGCAAGCAGGGATAGGAAAGACAATGAACATATCAGCAGAACGCCGATTTTCACTGAACTTATCCAAACTTGTTAGAAAATCAGCAACTTCAGTGATGTTCGCCTGAAACGACTTGTCTTGCAAATTTCGCTCGCGAGTCTGGCGCAGCTCATCCCAGTAGTAAGATCCTGCGAGCGCACATATCATCTCAGCGAACACGCACCCGAGGGAGAACATATCAGCAGCCAGGCCACGGGGCACGTCTGGGTTGTCGCGATAGTTTTCTATTACCTCAGGTGCTGCCCAAATCTTTGTAAACGAAGGTAGTGAAGAGGTATCGGCATCTTGAGCAGAATCGTATGAACGTGCGATCCCGAAGTCCGACAGGTAAACCTTGAACCGCTCTGAGTGGCGAATGCTACTCAGCCGCATATCTCGTACGAGTATGTTGGCAGGCTTGATATCCATGTGCTTGACGATGTAGCCTTTGCTGCTGTGGAGGTGATGGATTGTGTTGGCCAAGCATCTGAAAAAGCTTGAAAGGCTCTCCAGAGCTTCAAGCTGGAACGGAGACAGATAGTTAGGTTTTTCGAAAAGTACTGGTGCTGACCAAGTGATGCCTGCTTCCACATCCTTGCCCCAGAGCTCTTGCAGGAAACTTTCGAGATTGTATTCTGTGACTGGGTAGAGCAAGAGATGTACGCTTTTGGGCGCTGGAAGTACATATGTGCCAATGACACGCACAATATGAGCGTGGTTGAGATGTTGTAAGTGAGAGACTTCGTCGGCGGCTCTCTCCCGGCTAAGTTTGTCGCGGAAAAAAACTTTCTTGCGTGCAAGTCGAATGCGTCTGCACATGACGACATCGACTGTTGGACCCAGATCTATGCCCTCGATCAAGAGGGGGAGCTCCTTCTGGTTCGCGAACTCAACATGTTGCCCTATTCCGGACCAATTCTGCTCCAAGGACTGTGGAGGTACAAGGTCCCGACGTTTCAAGATGTGAATCCAGAAGTTGTTCTTTTTGGGAAGGATGCCACCAGCTTGCCTAGCGACAAGGGAGTGCTTGGATGGGTTTGACTGAGCAGTCTTGAAGCTAATGGCCATGCTGCTTCTGAGGCTGAATACCGCACTGCTCCCCACGGCACTGAAGGATGACCGCGCAGTCTTAAAGCTGAATTGATCGCTGAATGGTCGACTTTTTCTTTCAGGAGTGATGGAAATGGTCGCATGATGAAAAACCTCATCGCTCGAAGAAATTTCCCCTTCGATATGTCTGAGGTCGTTTGTCAAAGGCGTGAGGATGTTGTGGGTGGAGTCATCATCTTTCCATGGTTCTCTTTCCAGGGCTGCTTGGTCAATCGAGTAATTTCTCGAATAGCCTTGCAAAAGCTCAGAGAGTTGACTACAAAAGCTTTAGATCCGTGAAAGAGATTTTGCATGCGGTATACTCACTCGACTGGATCACGACTAAATTGCCCACGGTCTGTTGTTACAGTCTGCATCGTAGTGTGGTGGAAACTTCTGCGCCGGGGCGTAGAGTGGCAAAAGCGGGGTGCTATTGAGATTTTGTAAGGCGTTCGCCCGGTTTCTTGTCAGCCTAGCGGTGTGGCTGCAGATGTATGCAGCTCCGTTGTCTCAGCCTTGCATTACACAGCCACGTGCAGCGCATGAGTTTTGAATGTCAATCGCCACAGTCTTCAACTCCTGGGAGCAGATAGAGACGCAAAGCAACACAGTTCCGTGCGTAAGCGATCCTTTACCTTCGAAAACAGCCAGCATCGAAGCAGCTCACAAAACAAAGGATGACTAAATGTACAGTGAATCATGACCCCGCCTGGATTGCAGCCTTGCACGAGGCGCAGCACTGACACGTCACCGATTGGCGCATTGGCCACCGGGAGTAAGGCTGGAGGTCACTCAGAACTCCACTTGCGACGGCTGCAAGGAATATCCTATCCGCGGTTATCAGTACGTGTGTAAGACTTGCCCAAATGTTGATCTTTGCATCCTTTGCTGGAACAGTTCCACTCTACCATCCCGTTGCTCTCCGAGGCATGACTTCATGTACATATGTGAACTGACCGGCGTCGAGAAGAGCTTTGGTGTGATTAACGAATTTGGCGAAACGCGTGTTGATTGGCTTGAACGAATCAGAAGCACCTTTAGTGTTTCATTCTGAAGTAATTAGATTTGTTAGTTAGAAATGGAAAACGGCGTTAAAGGCCTATTTCATGCGCACGTAAAACAATACCATCACACCGGCTGCGCATGATCCGTGTACGTCTTTCGTTGTTCTTTTCGCCATGTGTGGGCATTGGAGAAAGATGTGGTAGGGCCGTCGTGGCATTGGCGTATGAATCTCGGGTTGTTGTGTAGCTACTGGCTCTCTCACGTGCAAGGGGAGACATTGGGGTGGAGGAGAAAGCTATATTAAGGTACGCGCTGATACGTAACGCGTGGATGATGTCGACGATACCACCGTTGTGCATCCAGAACTCGATGCCAATGCGGAGGCAACGGCTAACTAAAATACAGAACCTTATAGGCAATCTCTCTACGAAGGCCGCCTGTACCTATGTGCCGCCCGGCTACTATCGGAGGTAGCCATGCTTTGCTTCCATTTGGTATGGAAATATATTCGTTGCTCGCAGCTATAGAACCACAAGGCTTTCTCATCCATTCACACCCTCCCATCCAACTCGCCTACTGATTCTCCTCCACCCATTTCCCATATCTCGCCATTTCCTAACTCTGCCGTCTGCACGCCGTTCATCTCCACCGCCTCCTCGTTCCCCAGCTCCGCTGCATGCTCGTGCGCATACCCCTGTACGATATCATCACACTTCCCCGTCCCAACGTTGCCAACTTCTCGCTGCCTCCTCCGCCGCCAGAAAAGCGTCGCGCCAGTGATCAATAGCAACACCACTGCAGCTGCAGAACCAACAGCGATGCCCGCGATAGCGGAGGGCTGGAGGCCACCACCACTATCAGTGTCCACGGCACTTGTTGTAGCTGGCACTGCGCCCGTGATGGTGGAGGTGGAGGTGGAGTTGGCGGACGAGGAGGTAGGTGTGACGGTGCAGGAAGACGTCGACACGGTCTTCGCCCATGACTGGTTGCTGGACATTGGCTTGGCATTGGAGGTAACGCAGCCGACAGATATCTTGCCCTCTTCGGACCAGTAGGTGCCGTTGGTGCCAGCGGTGCAGCACCAGCCGCCGTAGCTGGAGAGCTGACCGTCGACGGCCCAAAGGATCCACGAGGGGTCGGGGCACTAGTATGGTTTCTTGTCAGGTTTTTCGTTCCTCCGCAGGCAGGCGGGTAAGGGGATAGTGTGTGTCTTTTAGGGAGTAGAGGGAGGAGGGGGGACGGAGTGGGGAAGCAGGGAGCCGGAAGGTAGAATAGAACCGTACTTTTGGGCTCTCCAGTATTTGAGGTTCGCAATCCTCGCCTGTATTAAAAGAGAACAGAGGTCAATCGCCTGGACGAAGCAAAGAGCAGGACCAAACACTGCCGTTTCAGTAGCCTCCAGCTCTGTCCTCCCCCTGAACCCATCTCATATCTCGTCGCTTCAATTCGCACACCCAATTGACTTGCATTCAGCCTTGCGTACTAAAGCAACGGCTTTTCTCTCGTCTTCCGCCATCCTTAGACCACCTGTCACTCAAACCAACGTCATCGACCAAGACCTGGGGGGAGATGGAAATGAGACGTAGGATTTCTCACCTTGAGGACAGCAGTAATTCCCAGGATAAATCCCCTCGCCAGCGCAGACGAGACCCGAGGGGCAGCAGCGTGGCTGCGCGCCAAAACCGCAGCCGACCGGCGTGGCGGGAGGGCAGGTTTCCTGATCGGCGCGTAGTGACCAACCGCCTATATAGGCGCACGTCTGATTACCCCCTTGTGCCAAAACGCGTGGTATTGCTAATTCAGTAACAGCGAGTAGGTAGGTGGTTAGAGAGGCTGAGGCAGCGCTGGCCATGACACGCTGGGCCGAATTCGCAAGCCTCGGCGAGACTAGGAGGGAGCGTTTGTGGTATCGCATGCTGTAACATCCTTTTGTCCTGATTTCCTATATATCAAACGAGGAGGCCATTAAGGAAGTGAGTATTCGGTGGATAAAATCGATTGTGCAAGGGGTAAGACGGAAGAAGAGAGGAGAGAAACATGAGAAAAATGCAACGTAGAATTCTCAAAATAGAAATGAAAGGATTTGCAGTAGCGTTGACCTGCTGTTTGGCGGAGCTGAGGAGAGCCGAGAATTTCAGGTTGTACAAAACAATATAATTCCACAAATAGGCCCAGAAACAACGTTGTACGTACATATTAGGCATGTAAAGGATCTGAAACAGAACTGGGCAGAAGGATCAAGATGCTGAGTCCAGTGCGGGGTCGCAGGTTCACAGCCACTAGTTTCTGCTCCCCCAAGCGCCCATACCGGCAGCCTAGCAGCTCGCCACAGAGCCCGCTTGCGCAACGCTACCTCGTGCCTGCCCGTCGCCGGCCTCCCACGCCTCTCCCGCGGTCGCCTACCATCTGGTCGTGCTCTTGCGTTAGTTACGCCCGATCGCGTACAAACCAGAAAGGAAAAGAGCACACATGATATTGTATATGCAGAGGACTCTATTAAAACCTGCTAATAGTGCCTGTCGTAGCTGCCCATAGACGGTGTCTTCAACCCCAGCGGCAACTACTTCGCCTCTTGCATCCGGAGGAGTCCATCGAGCATCTATTTCCGCCACGAGCTGATAGCAATCTCCGCTTTACACTTCCCACTACTCACTACGTGTCTCTTCTAGCATCTTTTGAAATTCGTCTAGCACGGGGGTGTCAGACATAGAACCAAGGGCCCGACTTCTGCTTCGATTAGCCATGACTTTCCCACCTGGCCCGGTAGATTTTGTATTTACCCCATAAAAGCTTCATAGGTTTGTGCAACTTTGAACGTTGATTTGCACCCACAAAACCCGGGGACTGCAAGCGCGTCAATAAGCATAATTCGTTGCAGCGCAGCAGCAGTCGGAGTATCGGTCCTCCAGCTTCTTCTTAACGCTATTGGGGAAGGATGGACTTTCACTTTGTTCGCTGGCTGCTGTACAATGACGGCACCAATGCTCTGGGTGGAGAGAACTTGGGGTATGAAATGGCGAAAATTACGAGAAGAGAGAATCAGTGATTCTCAAGACGGTAGCCAATAGAATTCGCAAGCAGCGTTTCAAGTGAGAAAATATAAACAATTCCTCTGAAGTCGAATGAAGATGCTTCAATTACGACAGACATTTGTGGAGACTCGGGAAGTCTGCATCCTCCTGATCGCCAGTGGAGTTGTGCAGCGGTGGGGTTTCGCCCCTTCGAGCTGGTGCTTGCTGATGTGTCCCTTAGTACGCATGAGTCTCATTCGTGTCAACTTTAAGACTCCCGCTTGCTCCTTGGTACAGCCATTATTGTCGTTGGGATGGTGGCGTAGACATCTCCGGGTAATTGGTTCTTTACAATCCAGATCTGGGGGTGCGCGCTCCAGAAAGAAGTGGAGAAGTTGACGTCGCTGAAAACGCGAAGGAATACCAACAGTTAGCACGAAAGAGAGACAAAGGGAGAGGTGGTAGGCTTGTTGAAAGCGGGAAGAAGGTTTGTCACAATTGCAGATGCACGAGGCGGACGCGATAATGGTGGTAAGAATGGAGAGGTGGTAGGATGTCTTTCTAACTAGAATTTACGGCTTGTTTCCGAGGTCTATGCACTTTACGTATTCCATGGTAGTAGGTGAAAACATGTTGAAAGATGTTAGATCTCAATTGTATTGCATAAGTGGCATTAGAAGCGAGAGGAAGGAAGCCCGAGGTTCCTCTTATCTGCTCCTAGTACGACTAATCTATGTAGCGAAAAAGCAATATATGATGCAAACAAAATAGAATGGGAAGATAACAATCTGCAACTACCAACATAAGAAAGTTCCTTTGGGATGGCTTTGAAGATGGCCTCAGAGGAATGTAGGGGAGGAGATATCATAAAGAAGACAAAATCGAAATAACTAAGAAAGTACTGGATGGAACATAAGACAAAACGGAGCCGCTTCTCTACCTGTTATTCCTCCAAGCAGAGTTAGTTGGTGTTGCCCAAGCCATAGGTGCAATGGTCATTTTCGGCTTGCTGATGGCCAGGGTGAGTTGTAGCTGGAGACGGCGTAAAAAACTGCGACATTCTCGGACTATCCCGGAGGAGTTCCTCGGCGATCATGTCTCCTCCACCCCTTGGGCTGAGCATGTTTGAATTGCCTTGCTGCTGTTGGAGGCTCGGATCGATCAAGCCATCGTGAAACAAGTCAGCAGAGAGCGGAAAGGTTGGGTAGTTGGCGGTGTCAGAGAGGCGACCACTGCCACTGCTGTTGTTCCAAGAAGGAGCGTGGGCTTGCTGTGCTTCGCGCATTGGTAGATGTGATGGCTGTCGATACATGGCGGTGTTTGATGAAGGAGACAGAAGATCAGTTGGTTTGTTTGGCATCCTTGTGACATCGTAGTCAGGGGTGCTGCCGACATGTCTCGCTGTGTCGTAGGAGGCCGGATCGAGTTCGAACTGGAAACTAGGAAGGGATGAATTCTCCGTCTCTGCTGCAGAGTACCCCTGGAGTTGGACGGAAGAGAGTCCACTGGATTGGTTTGGGAGGTAATTTGATAAAAATGTTGAGCTGTTGTGGCTTGGGACTGTGTTCGATGATGAGAAGCCACGCCCATGCGAAGCGCCCGATGCAAGAATCGAAGACTCTGGGATCAGACTCTGACTGAAGTGAGAAGGGGTGAGCTGTGCAGCCGATTCTTGGGCACCCATCCCAAAGAACTCTTGGACTTCAGGGTAGTTAGATGCGATGGCTTCCCGATTTTCTCGGATGATGTCAGGAAGGTCGCGGAGTACTGCTTCTCGTACTGCTTCTCGTATCAGATGGCCATAACGAAGCCTGACGTCGCGTTCGACGCGTCCGGGTAGATCGGCGCGACACTCTTCTTCGTAGCTTGCAAGACTCTCCGAAATTGGTGAGCGAGAGCGGAGCGGCTCGAAGTCTGCCGTGTGTTAGTTTTATAACGGGAAATGGTGAGAAGATGCAGCATACATGGATTGGGAATTGGCTGTTCATCAGGAAAGATGATGAGCCAGATGGCATTCCATTTTTCAACTTCTGTTGCCTTGTATTGTTTTCTTTGGAGTGCCTCATACTTTGGGTCGCTCGTGGCGAAGCCAAGCTCTTGTTGCGTGCCAGTTCTAGGGCACTGGCCGCGAATGTGGTGTTCAGTCAAGCCATGGGAGTTATCAAACACCTGATAACATGCTGAACACTGTGAATGCAAGACGTGAGCTCGACGGATGTGTTCCCTGCGAAGTCAGCCTTTATACAAGTCGTCAGCATGGGGCGATTGCCTTACTTAACTCGGTGAGATGATTCGAACCCGTTGTGCTTGCAAGATGGTTTCAATTTGGGGTGATTGGGGTGCCTTTTCGCATAGGGGCAAGCAAACCTCTGCTTGAACCTGCCCCTGGCGGCATTAGGTGGAATGCCTCTCGGGCGCTTGCTGTGCCCTTCGTCATTGCCATCGTTTCCGTCAGGGTTGTTCGGTATCCATCCACGCTTGGAAGAGGTGACTGGACTCTGACGCTGGACATGTATCTCTTGGGTTGTGCCATGGGGACTGCTCTCTGATTCCCTTTCACCTGCATCCGAAGGAACCGGATCGCTGCACTCGGAGCCGTATGTGGTCCAGGAGTCTACCTCTGAGGGAGATTCCCATCCAAACATATCATGGAATTTTTCCATGATATTTTCTACCACTTCTTGTTCCTCTGCAGCAACAAGTTGAGAGATGAAATCATCCCTTGTCAAGGTAGGTTGACTTTCTCGCTCTGGCAGCTGGTGGACGGGGCTATCATCATCAATCTCGCTGGACCAATCATGAGTATGACAGTCCAGTTGTGCTTCCAAAGAGGACTCATACGTTGGTGGAAAGGGGGGTTCTGGCTGAGGCAGGTCGGACTGCTCATCCACTGTGGCGAGGGTTCCCATGGATTCACAAACAGAGTATGCCACACTTGCTCTCGTCTCCTCAGTGAAGCTTCCCGGGCGGTTAGGGTCGCTGTAATAGGCAGAGTCGGCCGGATCTTTGTGAGCTTGGCAACAGGAAAGTCGATTATGAGGGCTGTACCGGCTATCAGCGAGATGGATTGGTGGTGGGAGAATTGAAATACTTTGTGTCACTTCCGGCTTCATCACCACACGAATTGGTTTGCCCTTTGGCCATGCAGTCTGGCTTCACTCGGCCAATGGTTTTATCATTGCCAGGCAGCAGCCTTTCCTGGAATGACTCGGTAGGTTTAGACATGTTGCGGCTCAGGCTCACCAAAGGGGCGGCCTCGATCGGCTCGTCGCATGCTTCGGCGACATGTTGGTAGCTCATGCTGGCAACCGTGAGGCAAAAGGCGATGAGTAGGGCGGGAACTGTCTGACTCAAGGTGGATGCGGGTAGCTGCGGCCGTAGCCTTGAAATGACAATGTAAGTCAAAGAAGAAGTGTTGCTCACAAGGGTGTGAAGGCACCCGATCTCTGCGGACGCCATATTGCACGCCATTCGTGAGGCTATAAAGTGCCCCAAAAAAATGTGTTGCAAGGAGTAAGGAAAGTGCAAGTGTTCCAACATGACTCTCGGCTCGGGCTGCAGGTGCCCCGCCGTGTTTGCGCATTGCGCATTAGACAGATGCGCATTGCGCACGCTCACCGGCTTGCGCAAACTACCCTGTCGGCGCAACCAATAGTTCGTCACCAGCCTCTCCCCGAAGGCAGACACGCTCGTGCGAGCTGTGGGGCGTATCAGTGTGTTTTTGCGCATCAATTTTTGCACCCTTACGTCTGCTTCGGGTCCTTTCTAAATTAGCTTCCGTCAGCGCCATGCGTGATCATCACCCGCAGGTCAGTCGCATGCCTTTGCTCAAGTGCGTGGATCGAGCTCTGGAGCACTGCACCACGGATCGAAGTGGACGAGGATTTGAGACGTCTGCGCAGCCGTATTCTAGGAACTTGCCGTTGTGGCTTGCCGCGATTGGCCGGTACCTTGGCCAATCCAGAGAGACCGATGAAGACGGCGGGACTGCCTTTGCAAGGCTGGCAGCCAAATCACTTGACGATGATTTGCCTTAAACAGCACACTACTCTCAATCCACAGAATCTGAGATTTCGCCGACCAGTCTTCCACTCGGAGATTTCTCGACGCTTCTTTCCTGCAGGGCTGGCAGCAAAAGGTTTCCAGATTCACGAGTTTGTGACGTTGCATGGTTTGCACCGTGTTTTCGTTTTGTGCTTGCTGCTACGGTCGGTTGGCACCATCCTACTTGGCTGGGTTTAGAGGCGCCTTCTCAGCCAACACCTTCATGCAGATGCGGAAGATGCCCTCATTTTCCAATGAGCGGCACTCCGCTGATCTAGCTTAATTATTTCCCACCCTATCCGACCTTTCGTACTCTCTGACGGGTTGTGTCTAGTGGCCAATCTAGTAGATTTTGAAGGAGTCTCCATTGACTTGGCTTTGGGGTTCTCGATACTCGGTCCCCTTCCTGTGCCTTCTGAGTTCTCTGTAGTACTCCGAAAAGCATTCAGTTCACGCTGTTATTGATCATGCCTAAGTCCAGTTTTTTATTGGTGGCCTTCCTTGGTCGTTTTAATAACTACTAGTTGACGTATCCCCTCATACCTTTTACATATCTTTGCAGCTTTCCCCTCGCAGTACTGCCCGTTTTGTCTGCTGCTTCGTTGTTTCCGCTCTTAGGCTGTTCTTCGGATGGCCCGCTGGAGAGGCTCAGCCTTGCTCCGTCTGTGTATTCAATGACGCGTTTGGATGGCTCATCGTCTTCAACCAAGCCACCGGCGCTTTCGCGGCCGCCGAAGTTAACACAAGACAGTAGCCATTTGTCCTGAGTTCTAGCCATGATATTCAAGAGTTCGTGGTGCAACAATCATGATAATGTTAGCTTTTCTTCGCTTTATACTGGTTAAATACAAGCGAGGCTGAGCTCTTTGTACAACCGTGGCTGAAACTGAGCCAATGGGTCCAGCATATCTTTTAATAATTATTGTAGGAGTTGTACTAGCGCTCCGAGGCAACAAGGACCCCTTGAATGCTAACTGTAGCCCCGCAATGCCACCACCTCTTACCCTGTCTCCTGCCGTGCTCCCGCTTCCCTCGTTCTCGACGCCCCCTCCTCCCCCTCAACCGCACTCTCGCCAGTGACGTGCACCGCCACCGCAGTCTCCTATGCGTCGAAGTGTAAGCATGCAGCAGGCGCAGTACCGGTCAATCCCTTGCTGGCTTATATATATGGGGATATCCGCGTTTGAATTTCCCATCACCAAAGCCTCGCTAGTATCCGGGGCTGGCCAATCAATACGTTTCAACAACTCTAAAACAGGCCCTTAATTTTCGCTTCACTGCTGTAGCCAGACATTTCAGCCACGTCACCATTAGCAAAGTCGAGCCCATGAGGCCTTCACCAGACGCCACAGCCACCGAGCCAACCGACTTGGAGCAACGTCTTCTACGGAATCATGAACGGATTAATGGTACTGTGGCCAAAGGCGTTCCTCAACGCAAAAGTCGCATTTCCCAACGCGATATCTTGGCTACCTCCGTTTGCTTACTGTCCTTCGCTGCAGCATATTCCTGCATACGAATCCAACATGTAGCTATTCAGCTGGGCGAAGCAAATCAGCTCATCATCATCGGTTTTCTCTTGTCACTCATGGGCCTCTCTGCTGCCAAGATAATCCAGCATGCTCTGTTAGCGTATGAGGTGCGGACTGGCACCACTCTTCAAACACTCGATTCTTTGATCACCATGAGCCCGCTGGCAGACCATGCAACTATACCGTACCGCATGATAATTTCTGTGCTTCTGGCTTTGCCTCTGGCACTTAGCGCCGGTTACAAAAGCTTTCAAGGAGGATCGAACGAATCATATCCGTTTCGAACTTCCGCACAGTTCGGCATCACCGGTCCGCCAGGAACTCAGGGAATGGGATTTGGTCTTTCGCTTATGGTAAATGCGACAATTCCTTGGTTCCAGGATCCTGGATTCGACAGACTCTACGGTTTCAACATGTACGTCGCTTCAGAGAACACCACCGTTATGCTCGACGGACCACTCCCTTCTTTTGTGACAGACGTAAAATCCAAACTAAAAGATGACGAATCTGTTTCAGTCACAGCAAACGTCAGCGCCATTTTTACCGATCTCAGCGATCGTTTCGCGGAAAGCAGAGAGTGGTTGAATGGAACGTTTTATGGAAACATCCAGAATCCACAATGGGAGGTCACTTATGAGCAATGGGTTTATAACAAGAGTAGCTGGTTGGGCATTATGAACCCCAGACAAAATGACTACACTACGAAGTGGATGAGCTGGTGGACATTACTTCAAAACCAGAGTTTCGGCTCTCAAGTTCGACAGTACAACGTTTCCCGCCAACAAGTCTCGGGCACCTGGAAAATAACAAAGGACATAGTCTCATTAGTGAGCGTCTCTATACCATCTGAGAGAATCCTTGTCAACAATGACGTCCTCACCAATAATACCCTCGCGGCACATCAGTTGTTCATTACTTCGCTCACGGAATTTGACTGGAACTTTCGCTACATCGGCAAGCCGTATGAAAACACCACAAAGTACGAAGAGTACATTAAGAATGACTCCACGCTTGTTGCAAGTATGATTTGGGCGCGAATAGTTGGTCTGAACGGACCCGAGAACGGCAACATGGACCCCAACCTCAGGTACGAACGGACCGCAAGGTCTACCAAAACGCGCGCGACACTAAAGCGGAGCTGGGCATTGTTCTTCATTATTGTTTTGTACCCTTTTCTTTCAATCTTTTCACTTTGTATCCGAGTCTTTTTCTTCTTCGACACTCCTATTGGCGAAGCTTTTGGCATCGTATCGTTGCTTGCAGCAGCCCGTTCAAGCTCCCTGAATTGTCTGAAAGGAGCTGCTCTTTCTGGCAGCTTGCGAAGCCGCATGAAGATTCGATTCACGGTAGAACATAATCGTGGTTCGGGCTCCTCTTCTGAATATGGTGAGATTAGAATGGAACTAAATGAAAGCGGCAAGAGTGGTCATTTAAGAGCACGAGATCAGTACGGTTAGAGGTACCGTTACGTAGATAAACTGCACTTATGACCGGCAACATCATGAAAATTAATTACTTTCCAGCATCTGATCTGTACTTTGTTCTCCAGGATTCCCAGAAGGAGATTCGCTGCAGCGAGGTAGAAGACCCACGAGGTAAAGGGTGCCCTGACGGAGAAAGACTTCTCTTTCCCTGTGTTGGGGCCAGCTTCTCCCGACTTGCTCCTGGTGTACATGTTTCCAGGCGAAGGCCGCGCTACTGAGGTAGTGGCAGCCCCTCTTGACCCGTTGAGAGACCCAAGCTTGAATAGCATTACATGTCATAAGGGTAAGGAGCGCTAGTATCCTCTCCTTCTTTATGCTTCTCGTCCAGTAGCTTGTACCAGTAGATCACGAAGGTTGGTCGGCAGATCATAGCCAGAACAGTATCTTTTCCAATTGGCTCTTCTGGTGCATACTCTCCCATAGCGTGCGCTAGAAGTGGGCGTATCTCATAGCGACAGTACTTTCACAGTGCCTCTGCGTGCAATGGCAACAGCGGCTTCTTGTCCTGACGCACGACAATCGCACTTCCAACACGGCTCTGCCACTGCTGGGAAGCCCAACCCCAACCCATTGTTCCCGTGCGAAGATCGAGGCTGGCTTTCTGATCGCAGCATAGGTGGAGGAATGTAGCGTCCTGGTTGTTGAAAGGGTTCTTGTCTTGGAACATCTCATTGTTCTCGTCGTTCGCCCACTTTGAGTTTGGGGGGCAACGTCTTGTGAAAATGGGAAGCCCGATACGCTTCGCAATGTCAGAGGTGTCGTGCTTGGAGAAGATGGGATCCGTCGAAGGAATCTCAACTGCCTGGAAATGGGGTTTGTTGAACATCCTCTGGTCGCCGATGCAATTGATCTTGACACCTTTGACCTTTGTGTTGGGGGATTGCTGGGTAGGTGGTGCAGGTTCATAACCGTACGAGAGGAAGTAGTCAGTGATATGTCGAAAGTCATTCATGTCGAGGTCTTTGCAAGTGGTCTGATCGATTCCCAGACCCACCATGCCGTAGGAAATGATCGGGCCTCGCCAGTCATGGTATTTTCCGGGTTTGGTAGCAGTGATGGCTGCAACGCTGTTGTTGGGGTTTGATCCATCGATAAGGAATGTGTCACGAAAGCAGACGTAGATTGTGTCTGACAGTTCCCTCTTCAGAACCGGATTGTACTGAATTGTCGCGCGCTTTGGAAAGGAATCAGGACCCAGGAACGGCTGGACGTCGGGATACTGATATCTGCTGCCTTCGTCCTCGTCATCGTCACGCCACTCGCAACGAAGCCAGACGAATTTTGGCTTCTTGTCATCGACTGGAAGGAGGATCGCTCGAAGGTGCTCATCAGTCGGTCGGCTCGAGACGTCAAAATTGGCGAAGCTTGCACAAAGTAGCTTGTGAGTAGGCCAGTCGGCATGTTGGCATGTTTTCGAGCAGTACGAGGTGCTCTTGCATCGGCCGCAGAGCCGAGCATTAGTTTTGTTGCACACAGTACATAAACCCACAGCGTCGGGGGTTGTCATGGTTAATTTCGTGAGAGGGGATGATTTTGAAGTATTAAGGCCTTATGAGACGGACGTTCAACTTAAATTTGGAGAGCTGAAGACAGTTTTGTGCAGCCTGCCAACACATCCCCCACCTGCAAGGTGGCGTGCAAAAGCCTACCGCATACGGTTAAATATGTGAAGAATCCTTGCTCAGTGAGGCGCAGTAAGCTACTGTGATACGTGTAAAAGACAAAGTCTTTTTTGCAAGCAATTGTGAAGAGCTAATTTTACGTACTTTTTAATATGTACCAACTATGCCGGGCAGCTGGAATCCACGTTCCGCAATGTCGGAAAATGCCTGCTGACTTTTACAATACCTTTGTTTGTCCGCACAACAATAGCAACCAAACCAGCTACATATGAATTCGTTTACTTTAAGATCGATTATCCTCTGCAGACTCTGATTCTATTCTTGTTCAGAGGCGCATACTCTTTTTGTCTCTTATGGACCGCCAGGCTGAGATACTGCATTTTAATTTCACGTCGAGAATACTACTGAAATTGAACGCTATACGAGACTTTGTGCACTCAACATTCAAGATCTGGTGTATGCACTACTCACATACAAATAATTGGCCAACATCTAGCTTTGCAAATGCGTGTTTCGCGAGTCTCCCCTTCATTCGGAAATGTTTTGACGAGCGGCCTCCCGCGGTTGCCGATCGGCAGGACACAGTAGGCTGCAATTCAGTGTGAACCCGTGTAGCCGCAACAATCTTCCAGAACGGTACCGGAGCTCGGGAAGTGTAGTTGTTAATAGCTAGTGTGGTGGGTCTCGCCCCGCCTGACGTCTTACCGAGGCCGTAAACGTGGTCATTCAGTTCAGCCGCATGCGGCTACAGTGCCTTCACAACGAACTATGGCACGTATGCTTGCGCATGTTCAACAAATGATGATCGCAATTTCTCGAATGAGTATTTTCTCTTGTGACCTCAAAGTACGTGCCAAAAGTCTACATCCCTCTATCTATCACGCGCACCCGGCTGTCCGATTGTGGGTCTCTGGACATGGTGTATGGTTACACAACATTTGCTAGCCACCAGTGAGATGCCGCTATCTCATCATTAGTCCCACTTGGAAGGACATCTGACCCTCGTATTAGTGGACTTCCTCGCTACCTTGATTCCACAATTTGTCCAGCCTGATTGCTCTCTGTGCCCCCAGCCACAGAAATATTGAGTCAAAGGTCTTTTGTTGCTCAACTCTTGGTAAATAAATCCTCTAATATCTTGAGAATGTCCTTTATGAGGTTTTGTCGCCACTTATCAATTGATAAATTCAACAGCCTTTTCTTATTATTCTTCCACGACGATGCGATTTCAAACCAAGCGTGTGAATGGCTAATAGTGGGGCTCACCGACTGACACGTCAGAACTAGACAGCGTGCTTACTTCCACTCGTGGACAGAGCCGCATCGATGTGAAGCTTTGAACGCCCATACCTTCCCGTATCTGATCGACCACTCCGGCACAACTTCAGCCTTGTCCTTCATCAACCAACAAGGAGTCACGAGCCCATGCATAGCCACGATACTCTGAAGGCAGACCCTGGGCACACACACCTGGCATCTAGTTCAGCCTTGTCAATCCGAAGCCATGTTGGGAGACGAGGCTGAAAGCCTGATAGGTATAACCCGCAGTTCCACTTCAGAGCCTTGTTATTTCCGACTCATGGCCATCTCGTCTTCTAGTCTCACATTTCCGGCAAAGTTTTATGAAAGCCAACCATGTCCGAGTATGGCATGTCGATCTTGCCAACGCACCGAGCACCAGAACCAACGTCGCCAGAAGAAAATAGCACCAACTATCCGACGGCCGCCTCAAGCTCGACTCCAGCAGCGAATTCTGATGAAGCCGCTCATACAACAAGCACCTCTCAACAGCCAGAGTCAACATGCGGAACACGACAACCGCCCATCCCTCCAACTCCCGGTCACCCGTTACTCGCTGACTACATGGGCCGAATGCCACAGATCGCCATATTCAGGCGCTTTGGTGCCACCAACGCCTTAGACCTTCTGTACAGACAGGCAGAGATAGTACGCATGGAGACAAGACTTCACAAACTTCAAGCAAGGGATGCCAAAACGTCCGAAGATCCAAAGCGGTACGCTACGAATTGGCACTTCCTTAGCGGTGATGACAGTGAGCAATGGGAATTATTCCAAGAGCTACGCGTAAAACTCAAAGAGTATAGTAAGTACATCACTCAAGCCAGCTTAGCGACATTTTCTCCTTCGCATCCATCTCACCCTCCTCGCTCTTGGCTTACTTGAGCGTCCTCCCCAGACGAAGCCCTCGCCTTGCAGATCACCATCCTTTCGGCCGACACGCCTAGCGACTACGACCTCCATTGGCTACAACATTTCCTCTGGTCCAAAAAGATGGAGCCCGGGATTTTAGGATTTGATCGCAACATCTGGGGTCACCATGAAAACCCGGACGAGCACGCACCAGACTTGGTGAGCTTGCTTCCACAGCGGAATGAGGACTTCTTTTCGAAGTGGATGACCGAGCATGTCGTAACGCGGCTGCTTAAACTGGACAAGGGACGCGAACCTGACAAAAAGCGCGGTGTTGTGAGCTACGAGAGTGACAAAGTGCTCCGATGGACGTTTGCTTTCTCGACAGCCATCGCGTCCGTGCTTCCTGTCTTGTCAATCGCCATCCTATACGCTGTGCGGTCTCAAAAAGTGCGGCTCGCTCTCATTGCTATTTTCAATGTCGCGTTGGCTTTTGCCATTTCCCTGCTGGCATCGCCTCGCATTGTCGATACCTTCACGGCATCATTCGCCTTTAGTGCCATCAACGTAATTTGGTTCAGCAGCTCCAATGGAACAGATGGGACTTGAGGAAATCTTAAATTCAAAATCAAACACCTGTGAGTAAAGAGCGTCTGGCCTGTGCTTCCAATACATCAAAATACTGAAATGAAATACTGGACAGGCCACTTTCCTTTTGTATACCTCTTGCAGTATACAACGAGTTACCACACATCTTCACATGCACCAAGTCCCCGACATATACGTTCCAGCTGCACACAATGAAAGGAGGGGTTGTCCAGCTACCGTTGGAACAGAGTAGATGAAGGGGTGGATCAAGGAATCGATCTACGTTCTCCCCTGGCCGGCCTCTTCATTATTGTTTTCCTTGTCACTGTCACCCTCTCTCCCTGAAGCATCAGTTTTCTTCGTCTGGTCTGTGGATTTGTTACTTTTCTTGTCTTCCTCATCTCCGTTCTTCTTGGATCCGCTGCTTCCCTGCTGCGGAGAATTCTGCGATGCTTTCCCTTTGCGCTTCTCTTTTTCCCTCCTGGCGATCTCTTCATCTTCCAGTTTTGCTCTCCTTTCACGTTCCTCCCAAGTTTCTGTGGAGCCGACCCCGGTCAATCAGTAATGGTAATACTTCAAAAGGCAGGCGCGGTCTGAACACTCACCTTTCGACAGCTCACCATATTTCGGAACACAACCATTGGTCTTTCTCGTTTCAATAGCGGGCCTTGCTTGCTGTTGCCAGCCACCGTCGTCAAGGATCTTCTGCAATGCATCCGAAGAAAGCGTCACAGGTACCTCTTCAGGACTCCCTTTCCCAGCGACTTCCGTTTCCACCACCAAGAACGTCCACTCCCACATCGTACGCATCGGGAGTTTGCCGGCACTGACGGAAGATGTCGACGCAGGTCGACACTTGAGCACGATCTCGCCACGAACGCTTAAGCCATCCATGACAACGACGTCCTCAAACCACTTGACACAGCTCGCAAGGCGCCCAAGGTCACGGACGCGGATAATGTTGTGGGCGCGGGCTGGCCCGGCGGTATCTGCGTGGGGATCAACGATGGCCGTCATCTCGACAACGTCGTTGTTGTCCTCCTGCTGCTCCTCGGACGTAATGAGTATCCTGTTTGCGGAAATAGTGATCCGTATGGGCGAGTGTTCCTGCCACCTGAATGAGCACTCGTTTAAAAACAGACCGGGATTACGTCCGTTTAACATCGCGTCTCTCAACTCTGGGGTTCAACACTCACCGGTCTCGCCGTCGCTTTGACACAAGGTACATGGCAACACTTGAGGATGGAGTTCAGGATAGTTTCCAGTGCTGTAGGGACCTTCGCTACGAAGAGGTCAGATACTGTCGGCGCTTGCCCGCGGAACATGGGCAGCAGTTCGGCGTGGACAATCATACGGCGGGGGCCATGGATCACGGCTGCGGTCATGACTGTGGGTTTGTTCTCGAAGGTGACAAGTCTGGAATGATGGGCGATGCGAGGCTGGGTTTCTGCTGCTCAGGGGTATGCATATATACTGGACAACCAAGGACGCAGGTACCACTGGAGACAACAGCGGGGTAGCGACGGCTCAGACGGGCACCACACAAGGTCACTGGACGCACGAGGAGGAGAAACTGGAAAGAGCGGTGTGTGCATTGTTATCTCATGCTTTCCGGGTTGCTGCGCCCGAGGTGTATGTAGTGTTCGGGCCGTTGGAACGCGGGGTACTTCGAGGCAGGTTCCAAATGCAGCGTATTCTCAGATATGATGAATGTTGACCAGGTTTTCTGTAGACAAGCGACAGCTGGATTGAGCGCAATGAACGGCGTGGTGCCGCTCTCGTGTCTTGCCTAAGGTGGCGGCAGTCATAGCCGCGCAATGGCAGGCACCTGCTTCTGGAAGGAGTGTCGGCGCTAGTAGGACAACTCATGAGCGTTTTGATAAGTGTCGGTCAGTGCACGTTGAGCCTGCTGCCTGCTGGTACCATGAATCAAGAATTCAACGTTTCCTGACACAGCTCACTTCACTTACTCCTTGGGGGCGGCCGTCTAGAACATAGGGGCTGCGCATGAGACCGTGCTTGCTGTGTTTCCCGCTACAGCTGAGCCAGCGCGACCGTGAGAACGCTCAGCTTGTTGATTCTCAGCCTTGGGACGTGCGGGTGTGCACGGTACTTACATCCCAAGCCTCACATGTCCCACACAGATCGGGCGCAGCCGCATTAGGAGGTGGACGTTGCATTTCTCTCTCAGTTTAAGCTATCTGAGTCACGAGATCTCAAGCCATGAATGCGTTCTGGAGTCGTTGCGTTTCGAGAAGAGGCTCAAAGTGTGTCTCTCTGCCTCAGGCCCTCAGGCCATAAGGCAACAAAAAGCCACTGAGTTCGAGTCACTCCTCGAGCACGTTCAACACCGTCGAGGTGAGCAAGAAGGGAGGCAGGGGCTATGGTAACTCGACTCGAAGGGAGAGCACGCGCTATATGAACGGGCTCTTTGAAAACCGCCTGTTGTTTACCGTTCTACCCACCCAATCATACCCCAGTCTCACCTGAGGCGCCCATGCTCGTGGCAGTAATCGCGTGGATATGGGGTTGGCAAAGTAAGCTTTCATTCTCCACAGGGGTGGGTCATGCTAGTAAGAATGTGCTGTTCAACTGGAAGGCTTTTCCGCTACGTCCAGCAGAGAGGTGGACGGGAGATTACATAATCTACGAGTGGCTTTTACGCCTCACAAGTGGCGCAGAGCTTCCCGCCAGCATTTCTCATCGTTATACACGAGAAATTTCAGCCGGACAGAAAAAAAGGCATAGAGGTTGATTAAAATTGGGGCAATTACCAAATACGATCCCCAATCGTGCCGAAAAGCCTAAACACGACCTCTTCAAATTTATCTATAAAATATAAACGTTCTCGTATGTAAGATACTTATTTTTAGTACATTGAAATTTCCAGAGAACGTAATTCCCAACCCCTTCAAGCAGCTTCATGGAGTGTTTCCCCTCATATCTTTCTAGGACGGCTACAAAGCGCATTTTCCTTGGTTTTGATCTGGTACGTGAAAGAGTTTGGCCTACAAATTGCCTTGGGCTTGCTCGAAATGATGCAGAGGTGTGTTACGTTGGATTTGTGTCCCGTCGACAGCATTATGATTGGACGGACACCTCCCTCGCACATGCGGTGTCTTAAAAAATAGTCAAATTACACACGTTAAGTTTCACAAAGACGGCCAAGAGTGAAATTCTCTGCATGTGTTGCAATTGTAACACAATGCGGCCGCATATCAAACGCTTCTCCCCTGAAAGTCTTGGCCACAAGCCCCACCTTCCCCTACTTCTTATAACCCCGCCGAAGCTCTTTCTATCTGCAAATTCCAGATACTGCTGCAGATTTTCCATAATTCATGATACTGTAGCCGAAGCCTTCGGCTGAGCCACTAGGTAAACTCCTTTGCATTCCAAACGATTCAGTTTTTCTGATCACCATAAGAATTAGCTTCCATGCTTTTCGTATCGCCACACGGCCTGCTAAGGAGAAGGCGGAAGTGGGTTGATTTATTGATACTGTCACTTGCCTGTGCCCTTTTACTCGATGCATATCCCCTCATTTGTGTCGATCACACACAATATGTTTCGCCGCCGATGTTTCGCCTTCAACACAACGAACGAATATTCATAGCCAGTATGCACTGGAACAACGAAGCCATTCTAAGATCAAGGTGGAATAAAGCCGTTTTGGATTTGGTGAAATACCTCGGTGCGGACAACGTCTTCGTCGCGGTGCTTGAAAGTGGGAGTTGGGATGGTAGCAAAACCGCACTACAGGAGCTGGATGCGGAGTTGCAGCAGATGAGCGTACCCAGATCTTTGATCTTCGACGCCGTGACGCACAAGAATGCAACAGAACGGATTCCTGCTGTTGGCGAAAAAGGTTGGATAACGACACCGAGGGGCAGAAAAGAGCTTCGCCGGATACCTTACCTGGCCGAACTCAGAAATCGTGTTATGGAGGAGATGAGAAAAGCCTCCAGTGTAGATGAGAGGCCTTTTACCAAAGTTCTCTGGCTCAATGATGTTGTTTTCACGGTCTGTGCCCTCGCCCCATTCACTTACCACACCTCCATCTCATTCATGCTTCTTGGGGATACAGACATCAGACGCCCTTAATCTCCTCTCCACCAACGGCGGTGACTACGCTGCAGCGTGCAGTCTCGATTTCGCCGCGCCGCCAGCCTACTACGACACGTTCGCACTGAGGGACACCATGGGCCGCAAGACGCTTACGCAAACATGGCCATACTTCTCCTCGTCGGCAACGCGCAACGAAATGGCGGCGGGCCGTAGTACAGTACGCGTGCAGTCGTGCTGGAACGGGATGGTGGCGATGGATGCAGCGCCTTTCACTGCTGCGGAGCAGCCACTCAAATTCAGAGGTATCCCGGACCAGCTCGCCGCGCAGCATCTCGAGGGCTCTGAGTGCTGCCTCATCCACGCTGACAATCCCCTCAGCGACTCTAAAGGGGTTTGGCTGAACACAAACGTCCGCACGGCATATGGAGCTGCCGCTTACGACATTGTCAACTCTAATCCACACGGAGCATGGCCTTCGCCAACGGAACGAATCATGGGCATGTGGCATAATCGATTGGCAAGATTATCAGGCGGAATTTGTGCTCCTATGGAAGACTGGGTGGTTCGGAGGAGAGTGCAAAGTTGGATGGCTGAGCAGCAAGATGCGGGCATGCCGAATGAAGAAGCCGGGATACACTGTCTGATTAACGAGATGCAGGTTCTTGTGGAGAACGGCTGGGAGCATGTTTAAATTTAGGGGTGAAGTTCCGCTACGTCATCACCACATGCAACATCCGTTCCGCAGGCCTGGCCGTTTTCTCCTCTTGGACCATCTGCAATTCCTCAAAAGTCGAAATCTCCACAGTACCGAAACAACCAACACCAAGATGACCGACCACACGTATGTCGATCCACAAAAGAAATAGATGGTTATTGGCAGAGTCCGATTCTGTGAGCACTTACTCCGCACTTGCCCTCCTGGCCCTTTATCCACCAACACTCAGTTAGACCTAACAAGATCACTACAGGCTAATCTATACGGAACTTTCTTCCAACAACTTGCTACTATCGGCCAATATATTCGGGGCTTTCTGCATGACGGAGAACTGCATCGGAGGATATTTTCGGCACCCTCTTCAACTGTCGTCTCCCAAACTCCATCCGAGCACACTTATTACGCATTTACCGACAATCCCTCAAGTAATTCCGAAAACCAATACAGCCACTATAGCCCTCTCCCGCACCTACCACCACCAACCTCCGCAAAAATGTCCGCCGCCGCCACCACAGCAGATCTCGGCGTGCACCTCGTCGGCAGCATCTGCGGCGCCTCCTCCGCACCCACCTCCTTCCGCAAATGCGCCGGCGCCTTCCCCTCCCGCCTGAAACGTCTACCCGACGGCGAGCCCGCGCACCGACAGGGCTTCATCGCCTTCCAGCGCGACGTCATCGGCCGCTTCGCGCCGCACGTCCTCCGCACCGACTGGGCCGACCTGTCTCCCGGCCCGCCCGTCGCCGCCGCCGAAATCCAGCGCACGCTGGCGCTGCTCCCCGCCGGCGGCCTCGACACGGGCTACGACGCCGCGGCGCTGGAGTCGTACGCCGCCTTCGCCGCATTGAAGGCTGAAGGAGTCATCCCGCGGCCCACGCGCTTCCAGGTCTGCGTGCCGCCGGCGAGCGGCGTCATGCCGCTGCTGGCCGACGGCTACAAGGCCGCGCTCGAGCCGGTGTGGGAGGCGGCGCTGCTGCGCGCGCTGGACGCGGTCCAGCGGGGGGTGCCGGCGGCGGAGTTGGCGGTCCAGATCGACGTCGCGAGCGAGGTGGCGACACTGGAGGGCGCGCACTATCCGCACGCCGCGCCGTACTATCCGGAGCCGCTGCTGGACCACATCGTGGGGCGGATCGTGGCGCTGGTGGATGCGGTGGGGCTGGGGGTTGAGGTTGGACTGCACGTGTGCTATGGCGATATCGGGCACGAGCACTTTGTGCAGCCGAGGGATACGGGGCTGATTGTGGAGCTGGTGACGGCGGTTTTTAAGAAGGCGAAGAGGCAGGTTAATTGGGTGCATTTGCCGGTGCCGAGGGATAGGGATGATGAGGCGTATTTTGCGCCGTTGAAGGGACTGGAGTTGGGGTCTACGGAGCTTTTTCTTGGGCTGGTACATCCGGATGATGAGGAGGGCACGCAAAGAAGGTTGGAGACTGCGGCCAGGGTACTTGGTCACAGTAGGTTTGGTGTGGGGTCGGAGTGCGGCTTGGGAAGGACTCCGATCGAAGAGTTTGATTCTATCGCACGGATAAGCACTCAGATGTCTTCTCCAGTGGTTTAGATGATGCACTCCCATAATTCATGAATGTAGAAGCGGCGCAAAGCAAGAGAAGTGTTTTAGCGCGGTGTGCAATCTTGGGCAAGAGTCAAAGCATGATGGTGGCGGGAATAGTACTGAGAATAGCTTCTAAAGTGAGAATTCATCAAAGGAATCCAAGCGTCATTCCCAGGTGACGGGTGAAAAGTAATACTAAGAGTTCAATACTAAGAACTTATAGAAACAGGAAAGTCCTAATATCTCATATACCCAATAGAGCTGCGCGCTCGATGGCCCTATAAATGCATCCTGGCTTCCAACGGTTCGATAACCTGCTTCCGAAATCTTAGAGATGCCTCAATCCTTTTCTCATTGTCAGTATCAGCCGCCACATCGAAAGTACCACAGAGACAGAGCTCCACCACGTTTGCGTATATATCCCCAACTTCGCTGCTAAGCCAGAAGTAAATTCTCTCATTGGATGCAAGCTTTTCTCCAAATGTAGCTTCAGATCTTGCCAGCTTGAGCAGATGATTTCTCACATCGTTACTGGGGGGCAGTATACGTTTCTCATTGGCTCTTTTAATAGGGAGGGCGAATAGTTTGGAAACTGTTTGCCACATTCCTATTTCCAGAAGCACAACTCCGAGCGAGTAGATATCGTGTTCATTCAGATGCCGCTTTTCCGGTTGCCCATAGCGCTGAGGGTGACGATAGATGTTCCATTCAGGGTCCCAGTTGGCCACAAGTGCCGAGTCTTCATCGGTGCTGCGTGCGACCCCCCAGCGGACCAAGTACGGAACCAGTTGTTCAGGCTTTTTCGGGTTGTGGAACATGAGAATTGAGCGAGACGAGATATCCTTGTGGACCCACCCGGAGCTGTGAATACCGAAAACTGTCGAAGCCAGCAAATACGCAATCCGGAATCGATCCCCAAGAGGTGGCTTACGTAGAGAATGATTGACGTTCAGTGTCTTTCCAGCCGTCATGATGAATTCGTGCAGGGTCAAGATGGTTGGGGCTGGTCCTACCCCACGAGGAAGGCGGTAGATAAGGATGCTTTGCTGATTGTCCGGCTCGTCCCTGTAGCCAATGCAGTCGAGTGTCTGCATTCCTTTGTCGTCTGTCGGAGAAGAGGAATCTTTCTCAGATGAATCGTGCAGAAACCAACAAAGGTGCCGAATAGGTGCCTTAAGCTCCCTCATCTTGTCTTGGTTGTCCTCCTCTACAGCCATAGACAATTCGTTATTGTACCTCCGTATATCGACCACAACCTTGCCAGTGCTGAATTCAAGGCTATCCACAAATTCAGCTATTCCAAACGTCTGCCCTGATTGACCAAAGTCTTGCAGTTGGAGATTCTCGAGCGATCCGTCCAATTCTCCAAATTCCGGAGGTGGTTCTGTTTGTGCTCTGAACTGATTTCGGGCGATACTCTTCAAGCCCAGATCCAACACGGCGCGGCTGTTAGCGAAGTCTGAGCTGACAGAGGATCCAATCAGGAATATTAAAGAGAGTGTTGTTCGCATTATGCGAGTGCAGTCCGAGTACATCGTGGTTAACTCTCGCATCGTTTCCTCGCTGAACATTACTGCAGTGCCAGGAGATGTAGAATTATGAAGCCGTTCAGCAGCTTCCTTCAGGGGCAAATCTGAGACTTCTCTATGCGTAGAGGGTGCTCCACCACCTTCGGGTCTGGCACACAGTTCATACAGAGTGTCCACAAACGAACATTCATGGTCAAGTTCACTTTGAACGCTTTGCATCTCTTGCATCAAAGTCTCCGAAGGCTTTGTGATATCCAGAACGTGAATGATGAATCGTGAAACTAGCGAGATCATGGAGAGGATATCTGCGGTATCTGCCCCTTTTGGAATGTCTGCGAGTTCTGCACCGTTTTTGTTGGCGAGGAGGTGGTAGCTTGTCAGATTCCCGTAAAGGCGAGTAACGATCCCGAAAATGTCTCGTTTGAGAGCGTCAGGGGTTCTCTGGTTTTGGAATAGAGAGCCTGATCCAATTTCATGTTAGATTTCAACATAATCTGTTCTCTTTTGGAGGTAGAGAGCATACGCCCATGATAGAAAAGATTGAAGGGTCCATTGAAAATGGATTCTCCATAGATAGAAACACTCCCGTCTCTGTTGTCCCCGAAATGAATCAGAGTAGACATCATGGACAAGCAGTGTGCAGGAAGCAGCGAGTTCACAAAGGTGTAGATTCCAGGTAATTGAGTAATCTCGCATTTTCACGAGCGGGGTCGGTGTCAGCTTTCATGCATTGCCGACCGACCAGTCTGATACTGCAAATGAATCATCAGCTGCAGTCTGCACGCTTCAGCCAATGGCATAAAGCCACGAATTTCTGAAATTTCAGCCTGGTGCGCAAGAACGCCCCGATGAAGTTGCTGACTTCCTCTGTGGTGCCAACACTGTGACCTTTCATTTTCTCCAAACCTGGGTGGTCAATTCCGTCAAGGCTGCCAACTCAGCACGACATTGACCACGCGAAAATGCCTCCAATAAGCTGATGGCTGTCAAATTCATCTCTTTCGCCACGTGGCGATCATATAGCCACCGACAAATAGCTGAGAGTATCGTTTGAAGAGGTTAAAAAGAACACCAGGCTTCCTTGGTCAGGATATAGTCTGCGCAAACTGGCCTTGTCTGGCGAGCTCAAGGAACTCAATTGATCCTGGAGTATTTCGCAAAATGTAAACACCCGATGAAGGAGAAGTTCCTGGTATTGATCAATCACAGGTCCAGCGATGGTGACGAAACCTTTGTCGATGACCACGACACCTTCTCTGAAGACTATGGGGCAAGGGTGCTTTTCGAACCATCTAGTGGACGTGCAACGCACGAGTAAGTTTTCGAATTAGAAAAAATGATCACATTCCAGACATGGGACGTATTTTTGACTTACAGGTGCAGTATTGTCTTCATCCATGGCTTGACAGGCAACAGTGACACAACCTGGACGAAGTCTCCCGACACAACGAGTGCCGTGTTCTGGCTTCGAGACGTCCTACCGAATGATATCCCAAATGTCCGCATACTTGCTTGGGGATATAATGCGGATATCATCAAACAGGCACACTTAAGCCGTCAGCTGGAAACTAGAATACAGGAAAACGCAAAGGAACTCTGCTTCAATCTCGCTGACTTGCGTGGTACTGGACCACATGTGAGTAGAAGCAAGCCTGCTGACAGTAACTTTTGTTGCTAAGCCACTGCGTTACAAAGCGTCCTATCATCTTCGTTGCGCACAGCTTTGGAGGGATCATTTGCAAAGAGGCAAGTAAACAACACGACTGTTGCATCACGCGGCTTACAATACCCATATAGGCACTTTTGCACTCCACAGAACAGAAGTCCAACCACGATTTGTGCGAAAGCACGGTGGGAGTCGCTTTCTTCGGCACACCTCATTGTGCGACCCCCAACGCCGACGTTGCACAGTTGGTAAGGGCTGTCATAGAGGGTGTGACGCCGGAAAATGTGACCAGTCATCTTGATGCTTCTATGAAAGCCGTCGGCGAATATCACACTCAGCGTCATATGAGGTTCTGTGGTATGCTCGCCGGGAGAACTCAGGGGAAATCCCCAATCAATATTGCAAATTTCTACGAGAACCCCGACAGTCGCAGAGGCTCTGACCGTGGAATGGTATGTTCTATTACATGATCCTGTCCTACATGAGGCATCTCTCGAAGCCTACTAATGTCCGATCTCTTAGGTCGTTCCGCGTGAGTCCTCTCAGATGGTGGGTTACCCCGCATTTCCCATCCATGGCGATCACAGTGGCATGGTCAAATTTGCAAGCGGCAATCCAGGATACCGTACGGTGAGAGACCAGATTAGGGCCTGGATGGAACCTCAACAGACAGGAGGATCCTCGCAGAATGTCACTAGCGAGGGATTGCGTGGTCCCTCGCAGACTGCACCTGGTGAGACTTCACATGTCTCCTCCCAACGAGAAAAGCCGGAAGCACAGGATAAACGTTCAGAGCACCGTGCAACTCATAACGGCAACAACCAAGACCAAGCAACTGCATTGTATGGTTCCACCTTTCATGGAGCAGTGACCCTCGGGAGTTAGTACTGTAATCTAAACATGGAAAGGGCATCGGCTAACACTCCGCACCCCAGGCCCACGTCCCTAAGAAACGAAGAGGCAGAAAGGGCATTCTCTTGGATATGATCTCGTGATTCTAGAAATTGAATATGGCATTCCCCATGTAACAGTCACCCACTTCTGCAACGGAAAGTCATCTCTTATGTTCCACTTGGTGACCGATGTATTCCTACCGGTAGGAATTTTCCTTCCCCGTT
This sequence comes from Lasiodiplodia sp. KE8368, assembly GCA_023087525.1. Taxonomy (NCBI): domain Eukaryota; kingdom Fungi; phylum Ascomycota; class Dothideomycetes; order Botryosphaeriales; family Botryosphaeriaceae; genus Lasiodiplodia; species Lasiodiplodia sp. KE8368. The sequence goes on from JAJMYN010000094.1 coordinate 71,526, forward strand.
TCGAATCGCGCACACCTTACCGTTTTCAAATTGAGCCCAGGCTCGTATTCCAAACTTCAGCTGTGTTTCGTACCATCCATCTCCGTCTCCACCAATCAAATCGAAGAGCCACGGCCACCGTTCGTACTCTGATATTGTTGGCGGCACCAACTTGACCTCATACATGATCCGGACCGTCTTTTCCACGAGCTTCTCACAATCGTCTGGAGGTCTCTGTAACTTGTAGAGAATATCCCAATGAGCCTTGTTGGGCTGCGTAGATACACTGTATCCCAGTTGCGGCAATCGTGCGTTGTCGATGAAATCTAACGAAGCCTCGCCATCATCTTGCGCCAAATCCCTCTCTGCACCATTGTCCAACAACAACTGCAACAAGGTTGGAAATTTCCAGTACACTTCCTTTGCTCGCGCTATCCGAGCATGGGCTGCAGAAGTGATTGTGCCGATAGCTGTATTGTCGTAGAGGTAGCCGAGTTTCTCTGCTTCGTCAAACTCCTTGTCATTTTTGACATAACGTGCCGCTCGATCGAGGAATGAATATCTCATACCGCTGGCGTGACGAAATGCTTCGTCAAGCGGTCGCCCCATTCTTCTCGGAATAGATTCGTTGATCCTTCTGTTGAAGCCCAGCTCGAGCATGGCTTGCAATGTTGTCAACTTGCTCTGCTGACAAACCATTATGAGAGCCTCCACGCTTGTGCAGTCGATGAAAGCATCTCTCTGTCCAATGGTGAATTTGCAAGCCTGCAAAAGATTTTCTAATAGTGCTCGGGTACTGTAGTCCATGAGATTCACATTCGAGGCTAAGGAGGTGATGATGTTCTTCCTTTTTGCATTCATGACCCGTGGATCTGCCCCAAGATCCAACAATGTTTGACTCCTCGCCGCAGGCTCTTTATCAGATTCCAAAGTAATCATCAAGGCGGTGCTGCCAATTCCATCAAGAGCATCCAATTTGGCCGGTCTAACAGGCCGACGAGCGAGTGTCTCGAGCTTGAACTTGAACTGCTCGATTTCATCCTGGACAGACGCTACTTCATGCAGTACAGTCTTTGCCCTCGCATTGGAGCTTCCCAATCTCTGCAGGTCCTTTGTCTTTTGGACGGCTGATTTGAACAGTTGGTTGTAGCCGCCAGGATACGGCAACTTTCGTTTATCAATTTTAGCAATGCCATGCAACGCCGTTTCGTTGGACTCACTGGAGGCAATATCGGGATTGGCGCCAGCAGAGAGCAAAGCAAGAGCGACGCAGGCATGAAAGGATGAAAGATCCGTGGAGGAGAGCAGTGGGGTCCTTCGATCCCAGGCGTCGGACCTATGGTTGATTTCAACGCCTGCCTTAATGAGGGCATCGACAATGTTGCGTGTTGCACGGAGCCTATTCTCCAATGGCCCATTCCGAACCCAAGCATGAAGCTTGTTGTCCGGATAGGGCGGTCTCCCAAAGTCGTGCGAGAGCATGTGGAGTAGATTCCTGCCCTTTCCGTCAATGACGTCAGTCTTTGCTCCATGACGAAGAAGAAATGAGACAGTCAGATCATCGCGGTAGAAGATCGCCTGGGCCAAAGGTGTTGTGGTCATGTCACCACAGTGATATGTCGGATCTACCGCAACCCCAAGGCGTATCAATGTTTCCATGGCCGTCCTATTCCTTGCGAAAGCTGCCCAATGCAGGGGGGTTCCAAAAGGCCAGTAATGCGGGAAGTTCAAAGCATCGATCTGGCGAGTATCGCCCTCTCTGGTCTTCTCTGGGACAATGGTGCAGTCGCCTTTGCAATTTGAGTTCTGAACGAGTAGCGTCGCAACCTCGGGTATATCAGCTTCAGAGAAGGCGACCAGCCAGTGGAACGGACATATGTTCGGTCCAGATGCGTGGTGAACCTTCTCAGCCCGGGAAACTAGAATTTTGACTGCTCTCGTGTTCCCAGACTGGCAGGCCTTGTAAAGAGCTGTCTCATTTTTGCTGTTCATACGACCAGGACAATACTCGGGTCTACTGAGCAAGTACTCCAGAGACTCTATGCGGCCCAGTGCAGCACAGACGTGAGTCATCTGGTTTCCCTCGTAGTCGACTGCCGAATAGAACCCATTCTTTTCGATCCATTGCCGAACCGTTTCTGGATTTTGAGCAACATCCCAAACCTCTCTATCCTTGAGGAACGAGTCCCTGCAGTAACCTCCACCATCGTTAAACCTGCGACGTTGTGCTTCATTTTCGTCGTCTGAGAGCGGGTTGTCATCCGTTGAGAAAAGGTATCCCTGTGAAAGTGCATTTTTCCGCCAAGTCCGCAGCGTTTCCTCCCTGATATGTAGAGGCTCTCCCAGCGCTGCAAATACTACTGAGCATATAGACTGAGCTGGTCCGTAGCCTGCTATGCTAGAGGCACGAAGACACTGGAGAAATTTAGCTCTGTCAAGAGGCTCCTCCAGTATGGCAAACCTCTGGGACATTCCAAAAAGGGTTTCGCCAGAGAATGGTCGTATCAAGGCCTCCTTCTCAGTGGATCGGATATGCTGATGATAGAGCTGATCGAGTTGATTCCTGTCCAGCCTGCCCCAGAACCCCGCGCCTCTGTTTGCTATATGATCGCGGTACCCAGTTATGGCAGGATCAAGACTGCATGACGCATTGGCCTGGAACCAGCTGGAACTTCTCGGATACTCCGTACGGAAAAGATCAGGCGAAGGAAGAGCTCTTTTCTTTGGGTTTGGCTGTAAGAGCTTTCTCAGAGCGCCCTCAAGCTGACTTCTCATGTCAGATGGTACTGAGCAGGATTTCTCAAGCAGCTCTATCGCCACGTCGCCGGGCAGTCGATCTTCATTGGGCCCAATGTCGCACAGTGGTGATTTTCCTTTCGTCGCAAACATGCTCAATACGACCAAGCCAAAGCTAAATGAGTCGAACTTGAACAGAATCCCGGGATCGTCAAACGGTCCATAGTCTCTCTCAAATGTTTGTGGGTCCTTTCCGACCTCTGGCCCCACCCACCACTTTGTACCATGATAGTCCTGCTGGAGCATTTCGTTCTGACCACAAACATCCAGGCACAAGCCGAAGTCATTCAGTTTTGCAACCCACTGTGAGCTACTCTTACCGTCTCTAGCCAAGAGGATGTTCTGCGGCTTGATATCACCGTGTATGATATTGTGATTGTGTAACGCCTTGAGGCCGGCAGCTATATCTCGCACAATGTCGTACTTAGTGTGCTCGCTCTGGTCATCACCGAGTGGCTGCCCAGACTCAAGGGCTTTGCATAGGTCCATTTCGGCAGCTTCCATGAACAGTATCGGGATAGCCGTCTGTCGATCTTCGTAGTCATCTGGAAACTGTCAATTTATGACGCCTGACGTGAGATGGATACTCACAGCCCCATGCGACGAGTTTCGTAATATTTCTATGGCCCCGCAGCATCGGATGGCATAAGGTTAAGATCTCCAGCTCAATGTGGCGCAGTGTCTCTGCGTATTTCTTGTTTTGCCCAATTTCTTCCTCTTTCACCGCAGCCCTAGGGATCCTCACTCGTTTGACCACTAGGTTGGTCTCTCTTGAACGGACATCGAGTGGATCTGGCTTAAAGACCGTGAACTGGGCTCCTGCGCCTATCTTGACCATTGAATCGACGAGGTTGATCCGTTGCATCTGACGTGGACCTTCCACGCCCAAGCTAGCGACAAGGGAAATGAGGTCGGAAAGAGACGTGTCGAATCTTTTGCCACGACGGTTCGTCGCATGGCTTTTGAACCAGTCGTGTGAGTCCGGAACATGACGAATGTCTATGGTCAAGTCGCCAGAAGTGGATACACTCTTTCCGAAGCCGAAAGACATGATGATAACCGACGATACCGCATGAACAAAGTGTCGTACCGTCTTTGATTGTCCAAAACGACGCGGTTGCTTTGGTGGGATGTAGAGCTTGGCCTCGTGAGGTAGGACGCTGCATAGTAATCGTGGCCGGTCCCTATTGGCCTGTGATCCACGAACACATGTCTCTGTTATAGGCTGAAATTGTGCGTCCGAAATTCGGGTTGCTAGCACCATAAGCGGGGCACTCGCCCGGGCTCGAACGGCCTTTTGTCTATCTAGCATGCAAAAGGCGCTGTTGCCTGTTGGCAATACGGTCCTCAAGGCTTGTGCGGAATGTCTCCTTGCCGTAAGCCGTCTAAATTACTCAGCACATGAATCCGACCACTCGCATGAAGTTGTTGCTTTTTCCTCTGCCATCCCTGCTCTTGCCAATGATTGGTAGAGCCTCGTATTCAAGATTCCATCAGGCCGGTGGCCTGTGATACGCTCCGGGCGTCTGTTGGACAATGATAGGCCACGACCTTCCGATGCCGATGCGCTCATGTGAGGCTATTTGAGGCTGTGTAGGACGGTCGCAGTCAGTAACTTGAATCAAGCCATCACCTTTTAAACTCTCTCCAGTCCTTCTGAACTCTATTTCACACCATCAACTGGGAGCAACTGGCTTGCGTTACCTCAGTTCGATGGCCGCCTTTTCGACTGCTGCGAACGCCTTCGCGGTGATTGGTGTGGCCGATATTGTATTTAGGGCAACGACGGAACTCTACGATCGGGCGTCGAGACTCCCAAATGCAGCGCAACACATCGACACCTACCTGGACGAGCTCAGGCAGTTGGCGGGGGTCATAGCACACACCCGCTCGTTTGCGTCAGATTTTGCGTCCTCGCCTTCAGCGGTTGATGATGGCCGTTCTCTCGAGTCTTTTCAGTCAGCCCTGAAAGACTGCCAAACATCCTTAGACCGTATGCGAGGCTTCATAGATGATGTTGTGCCTGCAGCCCAGGACGGATGGCTTCAACAGTGGATGAAGAATGCGCGATGGGTCTGGAGTGATCAGAAATTACAGCAGATGTGCTCAGAGCTGGAGAGACATAAGACAACACTTCTATTGGCTATGTCGCTTGTGGGAAGGTAAGCACGAAACCCTGTATTATTAACATGAAAGTTAACATTTAATCAATAGACAAGACAACATCGTTCTGCGGCAACAGCACAAAGAGACGCGAAACGACATTGCTACTTTCCACGCTGCGTCCGATTTAGGATTTCGGGCTGTGGAGCATCAAATTGCCGCTTCATCCGAAATGTCTACCCAGCAAATACAGAGCGCCGCAACAGCGATCCAGGTTTCGGACCAAAACCACCAGAATAGCTTTGAAAGAGTGCTCGAAGCTGGAAACGCAATCCGAGACGACGTGCAGAGGATTGACAATCAGCTAAACGCCTTCCACGCTAGCTTTACTTTTCAACACGGTCTCGGTTTTACCAAGCTCACCCAAGCCACCAAACGCACAGAAAGAGGTCTTCGAAACATCGAGAGCCAACTTGCCCAGAGCATCCAAGACCAGGTTATATCCATCTCTTCACTGGACTCAAGACTTCGCCAGGCGACAGCCAGGTTCGACGACATCATTGCAACAGAAAATACCCGCTATCCCGTGGCAGATCACGGCCTCGATCTAAAAAAAGTGCTCGTGGCTTTGTTTCTGGCGAAGTCAAGCTTCGATGCAGCGTCCTCTACGGTCTACAAGTCCCATGCGGTGCCTAAGTCATTGGTAAAGTTTCTACAGGTAGAGATGGAAGAATGCCTTACACATTGCCTAAAGGTTGCAGCAGACACAGGGATGAAGTGTCCAAATACCCGCACTTCTCTCCGCATTGCCAATGAAATCCTATCCAGGAACCATAGCCCGACTATGTCAGTCTCCAGAGATCGCAAACAGGGTTTGGCGCGATTTCCTCATCGACAAGCACGACGGCAATACCAAGTCATCTTAGACTTGCATTCAGACAGCATGGACACGACTGGAAAGCTATCTCTAGTGTTATACCGAAGGCGACCAATATCACATGAACAAACTAATTCTGAATACATTGTGGAGCTGACATTCCTGCCACATTCCCATATCTCTGGATGTGGCATCACAATTACCTCGGCGGTTGCACAGCTGAATATGCCCACGACCCCAATAGCTCGGTGGCTTCGGCCATTTGGCATCAGTATATCATCCTCAGATGCCGTGCATTATGCATGTACAGGAGATATCCCGGCTCTTCACAGCCTTTTCAAAGCTGGCAAAGCATCACCGTGCGATCGTGACGAAAATGGTAACACAATCTTGACGGTTAGTGAGCTCCTTGATCTGCCCGATTGTGCTGACCTGCCATTCTGTGCTTTAGCATGCTGCTATCAGATATCAGGCAGACATGTACGAGTTCCTTATTCATGAAGGAGCCGATCCACGCGATTACACCAGGTAAGCTCGAGTGATCTGAAAATAGAAAAAGGAGGGACAATGAGAAAGTGGAAACTCCAGCAATGATTACTGACTGGTTATTGAAGTCAATTAAGCGGATTGGCTTTGGCTTTTCACAATACTCTAGATGCTTATCCACCGTGCCAATGGGATGCAGGTTATTCACCTCACATATCAACTTCGCTTCCAAGGAATGAACGGGTCATGATCTGCACGTCGATGGCAAGGACCACGCTTCAGCGGATCCCAGATCTCGCAGACTTAGGCATCCAGGAGATGATATTGGATTTGCGTTTCAAACCATACCAGACGCAATTCATCGAGTCCCTCATCACAATGGGCTACGATCTGGAATCACGAGATTATTTTGCGGAGGCAACCTTGTGGCTGCATACTATTGGAACCATAAGCAGCCGGGGTATGTCCTGTGATCTTATTAGGCTCATCGCAGATCGTGGGGCAGACATACATGCAATCTCGCGACTGGGCTGGGGTGCTCTGACCTGGTTTTTCCTCAGTTTTCACGAATGGGAGGAGTACGGAATATCTGCGGTGTTTGAGAACATGAAAGGAGAGGTCATTTGGACTATATCAGGTGAAAGAGATCCACAAATCCTTCCCGAAGATTGGTGTGGGGAAGAAGGTCTCGATGATGGAGACTCGTCTGATGAGAGCTTAACCGCCACAAGTGCAGATCTTGGAGAAGATTGTCAAGATACAGGCTACGAAACAGACTGTACGAGTGCAGACTACCCGCCTAGCGACAATTGGGACTTACAGCTTCTGAGCGGGTACACGAACGAATACGCGGAAGCATGCGGCCCTCGAACAAAGAGCCAGATCTATCACAGGGAGGTAGAAAGAGAAAACAGGATGAAGAATCGACTCCAAACACTGAGGTTACTCCTCGAGCGTAGGGTCGATCCCAACGAAGGACACAAAGACCTCATTATATGCGACTACATGATCCAAAACGATGTAGCATGGTGGATCTGGGTTTCAGTTCTTGCAGACGTGGGATATGAATTAAAGCAGAGGGGTGATGACTCCGGTTCATATCTCGTGGTTCAAGCTGCACAACCTTACAAAGGCCCCAGCGCACTTGAAAAGGATTTTTTCTTTACATACTGTAACGTCGGGACCCGGCCGTCACGGCTTTTCTCTTTGTAGCACGGTCACTTTGCTGGACTACTCATTCAATGAACCCTCCGCCAGAGCTCAGTGGGCCTTGGTGTTCTGTGGTTCTGACTGTGAGTATATCCCACAATGTTTCTGATATTCATCGCAGTTTTCTTGGTACCATTCAAGGTTCACTAGCTAGCGCAGTCACGCACTCTTAATTAATTATCTTGTTGTTTGAAACTAACAATCGATAGACGGCACGGCAGAGGGTCAGAGGATTTGCCAATTCAACAAACCGATCAAACAAGAACCGCCATACCCTGAGCATTCTTCCCCACCCCCAGCCCCGTAAGTTCAAAATGCTGCACCATCCTCGGCCCAGCGCCCTTCCCTCCCGAAACATCCAAAACCGTCACCGCAGCAGCCGTGGTCCCATTGCCGGGCGACAGCGCATACACAAAGTTGCCCGCCGCCTTGAGATCGGTCAGGCCCGGGTCGCGATCCTCGGCCGACGACAAGTCCACCATCGAGACGACGCTCGCGTCCTCCAGGCTCATCTCCACCAACCTGTTCATCCCCGCATCCGCCACGAACGCAGTCCGTGTAGCCTCCGACACCGTCCCCCAGCACGTCGCCTTCTGGCCCGCGATGGCGCCCCGCGCGGCTAGCGTCGCCACGCCGCTCGCCTCGTCGACGTCCAACAACGCGGCGCCGAACGACGGGTCAGTCACGAAGACGCGCGAGCTGCCGGGGATGATGTCTGAGCCGAAGAGAACGGCCGTGCCCGACGGCGAGCTGCGCGTGTCGTGCATGGCGAGCTTGCTCCCAGTGGCGGCATTCTGCTCGACGGCGTAGACGGAGAAGAAGCCCGTCTTGTTGCTGGCCGGGTCGCCCTTGACGGTCGTGTAGAGCCGGCTCTCGTCGGCGGAGAAGAAGACCTGCGAGACCGTGTTGGTCGGGCCGACGGGCGGCGTGGACTGGCACAGGTCGAACGGACGGAGGGCGTCCATGTTGGCGCTGCCGCTGCCGTCGTGCTCGCCGAGCCCGATAATCGTCAGGCCGGTGGTGGGCGAGAAGGTGGTGCAGCTGATGCCGGCCCGGGCGCCCGTGGTGCCGACGCAGACGAGGTTGTGCTTGGGCGAGGCGGCGACCGTGTTGGGGAAGTCGCCCGGGACGGAGGCGGGGCGGCCGATGGGAGTGAGTTTGGTGGGGTCTGAGGGGGAGATGGAGAACATGCTGAGGGTGTTGGAGCCGGCGTTGACGGCGAAGAGGTTCTGAGGCGTGTGTGCGTTAACGGTGAGGCTGAGGGATGAGAGGGACGAGGGAAGGGCGGCTTACGTTGCCGGCGATTGTCAATGACGATTGGGCCACCAGTGCGTCTGGAGCGGCAGGCATGTTGTTTGCCCCGTTGATGGCATTGGATCCCGCACCACCAGTGACAGTGACAGTTCCTTCCGACAGGGTGCCATCGGCAGCAATGGGAATCGAAACAACTGCGTTATTCGCGTCGTTGGTGAGAAAATAGATTGCTCGTCCGGTTGCGCGGTATCTTTGTCCACTCGGTGCAGCTGTAGCAAGCGTGCCCGCAAACAGAAGAATGTCCCGGAAAAGTGTGTACATGGTGGCGATGATCTGGATGTAGATGAATGATGAGAATGTGACTTGTCTTTCGAATGTCTTTTGGGAGTGCGGCCTTCGTACCTTTTATACCGTCAAATCCCTCAGTTCAGCACCGCCATAGCACACGTTGCTACCACAGCCCGCTGTGTGGCGGTTCAAGTGCATATTCGATTATAACAACGTTTTGTTCCACTGAAGGATTGATTATTCGATCAGTGTTTCCGAATTCAGCGAGGCTTATACCCGGCGCCGGTTTAAGCTTTGATTGGCGTGCCGCTATTCCCAAAAAGGTAATATTTGATCAGTGATCGGGTAGGAGCCGCTAAGAAACGTGCTACGCCTCAGGATTCAGCCATCCAACGTAATCACACTCCTAGTCGCATCACATGACCGATGGGGCGGGTAAGCAGGACCCTGCGCCCCGCGCACTCTTCCAACACATTCCATCATCAAGCTATCTCAAAGAACGCACCGAGCTCCAGCTTGGACAACCTAGAGCTATATCCTCAGCCCGCAACGGATTCTGGTACTCTCTTCTAAAATCTTACCACCCTTATACACCGATTTGACTCACCACGAAGAGTTCCGGCCCCAAGACGTCACCGACGAACCGCAATCTCTTCACCAGCAGAGTTTCGCTGGGTTTCCGGCTCCGCAATGAAACTCAAATGGCTTCCAAACCTGCGCAGTCCAAAGGGTGGGTACTTCATTTCTGGATCAGCTTCACTTCCCTATTTGAGAAAGGGTTCCCACGTGATTGCCATCTCACATCAATCCCTTTTTATCGGCTAAGACTAACCTCCTGGGCTAGACTCTGAACAACCTCCTGAGCAAGCTCTGTCCAAGCGCCGGGAGCAAGTCCGTAGAGCCCAACGGTATGCCCCCAGTTGGATTCCCTTTAGCCTACGTACTAACGCGGATTTTAGAACACATCGTGAGCGAAAAGAAGCTTACACAAAGGCGTTAGAGGTCGAGGTTCTTCAACTTCGAACCAACGAAGCGAATTTGATGCAAGAGACCCAGAGGCTTAATGCTGCCGTGAAAACATTGAAAGCAACGTTGGACCGCCATGGAATTCAAGTGCCGTGGTCCGAGTCAGATGGAGTCACCTCTGATGCTTCAAGTCCCGAGGATTTGTCAACCAGATCTGTCGTCACCATCGAGGACATTCGCACAGAACGTAGAATTCGCGTGCGACAAGCGGCTGTCTTACCGCAAACAGCAATTCCTACGCCCCACAGCCAGAAGCCCAGGGTGAACCAACAACAGATCGACAGTACGAGTGATCGTGGCTATCCGGGTCCCTCTGGAAAAGCTTCAACCTGCATGAAGGACTCTGATTTGGCGAGCCTCGGTGTTGACTTTGTGCTAACGTAAGTGCTCAACTGTACCCTACCGATGTCTACAACAGCTGATACGCCTGTCACTCAGTCTCGAAAGCCCTTGCTTGTCACATATGGAGCAGACTTTGAAGGATTCCTCCCCACCTGCCGGGCACACTCTTACAGCTTCTGCGCCTTTGCTCTTCAGAGGCTCTTCCGGACCAACCGCACAGACCAATGGACCCCCAAGCTGGGAGGTACCCAACACGGGCTTGGATCGCCTTCTGGATCTTTCTTCGAACTTGGGCTTAGCCGAGGAGATAACGCCGGTGCAAGCTTGGAATCACATCAGATGCCATCCTGAATTCAACAACCTTGAAGTAAAGCAACTTCAAGACTTGGCGGGTAAATTACTGAAGCATGTCGAGTGTCATGGGTAAGTTGGACTCAGTCGTCTCTTGAACGTGCTTGAGCTAAATTTATTGTAGTTTCGGCGCAGTAATCGAGTTCGGTACATTCGAGGGCTTAGCGAATGAAGCCATGCGCCATGCCGGATGATGCAGGGCGTGCATAGAGATTGGAGAAGCTGAGGTGTTTGAGGTGGTAGTATGTAAAATCTCTCCATAGATCCAAGTAAGCTTATGGCCCGCGGTAAGGCTTTCGGCTGCCAGTTCAAATAGCTCTTTTCATCTTTCCTCCTTTCCTCACCCCTGCGTCACCCCATCTTCCTCCTCACCCTTAACATGCACCCCAAACCTCCTCCCCTCACCATCCTGATCCGCCGGATAATCGCCACCATCACCATACCACCCCATCCACAACCTGCACCCCTCCCACAACCCTGCATCCCTCCTCTGCTTGTCCGACCACCACTCAGCGCCCTCAGGCACGTATTTTCGCGAGCACACCTCACTGCCCGCCAACAAGCTCGCCGTGCCGGCAATCGAGCACGGATTGTGCGGCACCACGTCGGCGCGGTTCCAACCGACAAAGGCGAGGATCAAGGCGATAGTCGCAAGCAAGAATAGTAACACTTCGAGCGCGATGGCCGGGCCGCGGTTCTGGCGCAGGCGCCAGCGGCTACCGGGCGCGTGGGTGAACGTCCCCTGGAAGGTTGGAGCCCTGTCGAAGTCATCGTCGTATTCTTTGTCGCCGACGGTGTTGATCGAGCCGCTCGCGTTGCGCATGTTGTTTGAGATGGCCTGCGCCATGTACTCAGAGTAGAGCCTGCTCCCGGCCTCGATGAGCGCGCCCTGGTTTTCCTCGCCTAGCAGCGAGTCGATGGGAACGCCGGCTTTGCCGTCGACGAGCGTCTTCACGAAGCCGTCGATGCCTACGATTTGCGCGTAATGATATTTGTTGATGTAATCGCGGTCCCTACTGTCGAAGTGCTGCAGCTGGGGTGTCGGGCTGAGATCCACCATGCGGTTCAAGAAGACGTTGGGCAGCCATTCCCATACCTCGCTTCCATTCGTAGCGGGATTCCTCAGGCGCTTCCGCGTCGTCTCGTCGGGCACGGGTGGGTATCTGCTGGGGTCGATGGACAAGTCTGTGGCCCGGAGGGTGACGTTGACGGTGACCTGCTCCAGATGTTGCGTGCACATGACGGCTGTCGCGCTGGTGTGGATCATGCTGTTGTTGCTTGACCGGCCCGGGGTCACAGCTGAGGATGCGACGGTGAAGCCGAAAGTCGGGCACCCGAAACCGCCAGCTGAGCCGTCTCGCATCTGGTAGTAAACCCCAGCGCCTTGACTTTCGAATCCGCCATCGCCGTAAACATATACATTTGGGCTAGCTTCCCATTGGAAGACCGTGGCTTTGCCGCTGTAGAAGCTTGATCGGTTGAAGGGGAATTGATACAGCTGATGCCAACTCACCGTCGTCTGGTTGGTAGGGATGTGTGCGCACCGGACTGAGACGTTAGTGTCGAGCGAGTAAGACGACCAGTCATACCACGGCGACCATTCGTCCACTTTGATCTTTTTTGTCGGTATGATGTACGGGGTGCAGTCCAGCCTGGCTCGATAAGCTGGGGTGTTCAAATTAATCGTTCCGTCTCCACGTATTCCCACCGGCGTGTCCAACTTGTTGAAAGCCAGATCCCCGTAAGTCCAGGCCGGATAGCTTAGATTCGTGTACTCTAAAACACTTGTGATGGCTGCAGCGTTGCGATCATCAATGAATAAGCTGCTTTGGCTGAAGTCGAAGCTGTCCACTTGACTAAGCGTCACTGCCTTGGAAACAGAAATGCTGGTGACTGTATAGAGACCAGAGCTGATGGTGGTCAAAAAGCCAGCTGCAAAAAGCGCGATGCCACTGAGGACGTGGTGGAAATGGGCTTTTCGAGCAGAGACCAGGATGGCGTGAGGAAGTAGTTTTCCTACGATGTTGAACTCGATCGTCGACTGTGCGAGCGCATTGCCAGTTCTCAGACGTGAAAAAGGGGACATTATTGCCGATACGCCCTCAATGCTGGAAAACACTGTAGAAATGGAGAGCATTACCATCGCCGCTAGATACCTTGGGAGCACTCCTGCGTCCGGCGAGATGTCTATCACGCCTTGCTGGGTGTCGGAGATATGCTGCAAGATAATAAGCAATACCGCGATGGTGATTGACACCGTAGCTGTAAGAAGTAAGAACCATGACTTTGTGACGAAAGGTCTCCACCATTTGAATGGCTTCTCTTTCTCTGAAGTCTGGGCAAGTCCACATCTAAGCTCTTGTACTTCGAGGGTGAAGGCCCGGTTTGAAACTGTAGTCTGGAAATACTTGCCAGCGGTAGCGTCACGAATACCGCTCATCCTTGCTGCTCCCAAGCAGTCCATAAGCTTGGAGAAGCCGGGACTGGCTGCCAAGAGCGTTGTCATTGCCGCAAGTGGTGCTGGGTCGTGCGGAACAGCAGGTTGCGGCCTGAACCACCAAACCCCAAGTCCAATAAAGAAGAGCATTCCAAAGAAGGCTGGCAAAAGAATGGTTGGGACCAGCTTGACTTGGAGCCGGTTCTGACTGTATGACATTGAGCCGGTAACAGAATCATTTGCCGGAACCATAAAGTATTGCCGAGCGTACTGAACAGCAGTAGTTTGCCAGACATTGACACTTGTGTTTTTCAACAACTCTGCGTCCATGAATGGTGCTAGTCCTGACTCGTTGTTGGCGGCAGATAGAACTTGGAAGAAGTTTGGTACTGGATGGCTGAGAACGTAGTCTTCACCCCCATTTCCCATTGACATGTGCAGGAAAGTATTCATCAAGGCACCCAAAAACTGATTTGTAGATACATTCAGAAGCCGACTCGTGTTTTTGCGGGACATTGAAACTTCAATCGAGGCTTTAGAAGAGTTCGGGTCGATGTATTTCCTCGCCGTGTAAGTGTTCAGGAGGTACGACGGTTGGCAGAGCATTGCTGTGACGGCTTCGATCCGATAAGACTCCAAGTATGGTGTTTCTTTGTATATGGTATTATTAGCAGGCGGCCAACGCACATCAGCCATAGTTATCAGTATCCTTTGCTCAGCATACTTGTTTGAAGTTGTGTGATTGGGACGAGGCCAATCCGGTGCCATTTGGAAGTCTGGGTCGTTGCAGGTGTAATTCTGAATGTTGCCTTGATAGTTTTGCGTAGCATTTTCCCGATACATAAAGTCGTGATCCGCAGTCTGCCCAATGATCGCGTTGTTGATTTTGCAACTTGGTGTTGTGATGTTGGCAATAAAAATATTTCCCATGATGCTTATCCACGGAGCATGATAGGGCTTGACGCTGCTTCTGTTGATTTTGAGGATATCGCAATCCAGTATGGGGTTGAAGCCGGTGACATCTGTCGAGTAGATGCCAGGTGCAGGGGCAAAGCTCTGAGGATCGAAATCCTGAACGACGAAGTCTGGTCCCGTACCGAGAGGGTACTCGAGGCCCTTGGTGGCAACTGCATAAGATATGGGACCAACAATTGTCGCACCTGACATATTTGTAGCGTCAAATGTACTCGCATCGAATTTTGATGACAGACGAAATTCTGCGTTCTCCCTGACGACTTGCGTTGGTTCCAAGACTATAAGACCAGTGGAAAAAGCTATCTGCGAAGAATTAGCCTTCTTCCTTCTCTCAGTCATGTAAAGAGAGTGGATTACCGTTAATTTCAGAAGTGCAACGGCGAAAGAAGAAGCGAGGATTACCCAATGTCTTCTTCGAAAAGCGCCCGACATAATTTCCGGATAGGTCGGTGATATGTAGTCGAGCAATATGCTCTTCTCCGCTGCTGATGGGCCGTTTCGTAACTCCATCCACGGCGTCAACTGTCTTGAAGCAAAGTTGACTCGACCCCAAAGGCTCATGGTAATGGTGAGGCCTAAGATATGTTAGAAGAACAAGGCTTACTTAACAAGAAGAATGCAAGCATACATGCAGTTGGCCCGAAGGTCCACAGATAGTGTCGTGATTCTATTTGAGAAGCCAGGCCATCATTTATCTCCGAAAGGTAATACAGCAGTCCTACGGCAATCGCCATGAGCGCAAAAGCGACGGAGAAGCCGATTAGCACGCCTCCATGGAGCCACAGTGAGTTCCACATACCGGCCGATGGGCCAGTGTTCTCAGAGGCACAGTCATCGGAGCGCGGTAACAGATACAGACTGTGCGAAGTGTCGTTTCGCGAAGGAAAGGATGTTTGGTGCGTTCCGCTGTGAAATAGCGGGTGTCTTTGATGTTCTGACTCGAGGCTGGGCCGCCACTCTGCGTCTTCCACTTTGATTTTATTAGCTGCTTTTCACTGTACTAATGGAAGATATGAATTTACAAGAGCGATGGATAGAGGGTTCCATGACTGCGGTATTTGTTGTTGATGTGATAAGTATACCTAGGCAAAGTCAGAAGTGAGACACCAACACACCGCAGCCTCGAGAAAAAGAGTCAAATAAATATCACGATCAACAGATGGGGCCTAAGCACTCCTGGTACATCAGGAGCGGCGAGCTATTTTCAGTATATTGGGCACCGCATTGGTGTTACCAGGACTGCGCCCCACTGCTTCAAGGCTACACTGGTGCTACAGTCGCGTCGAGTATTGATTTATGCGCGGGCTTGTACCACCCACCATGGGGCCAGCATTTCTTTCGCCTAGCCAGTGTTCAGAAAATCGAAGGTAGTTGAGCATGATTTACAACATATCATCTATTCCGGGCAGCCGTGATCCACGTTTTGGGATGTTGTTGACTTTAAAACTTCCAACACCATCGTGTACGCATGACAGCAGCTATTAAACCGGCCATGCACAAGCCGCACACGCACTTGCATTCACTAAAATTCAAAATCAACTTTTTTATGGAGACCCGATTTATCCTGACATTGATGATTTCAAATTGATTGTCTACAAGTGCCCGCTCGTCAAAGTCCACTCTGCACTTGCACGCCACGAAACCGGACTGCTCGATGCTCGTTGCCATCATATGCTGCAACGCTCATGAAGACTACCCACAATGACGGCAGCACAATACTCGTCGCCAGGCGATCCGCATATACCTGCAAGTCCTTTGCAAGCATCCGTGATACTACTCGACAAAGCGGAAGCTTGCATCCTCAGTCTCATCCTCAAAAATGAGTTCCGTTGGATCGCAACCCAGAACCCACGTGTCATCAACATCCGGCTCAGGTGAACGGCGGCGGCAGCCTTCGTGCCAAACGTGGAGGCGTTTCCCTTTCAGGTCGCCCTCCAGGTCACCCCAGCACCACCAGGTGGTTCCAACGTAGCCAGCAAAACCGAGGCCGACCCTCCAAGACTCACCCACGACGTCGTCCTTTGTCAGCCGCTGCTCGTGGCGGAAGATGCGGCTGATGGAAAAGACATGTGCGATATCGACAGCGCCATCGGCGGGAATGGTGATCAGATGCGTGAAGAGACGCTTTTTGAGGTCATCGGGTTGATGGTCTAACCTGGTGTGGAAAAGAAATTTGTCCAAGGAAATGTACCGCTTGTTGGGCGTGGTGGAGACGAGACCGGCGCCGCCGCGGGAGAGGGTGTCGTATTCGCCCGAGGGGTGCGAAGGATGCAGGACGGTGTGGTTAGTAAGGATAGTTATGGGTCTTCCTGGCTGGGTTGTCTGAGCGATCCGCAGCGAGATGCGGAGCTGAAATGGATGCTCTGGGTCTGGTGGAGCGTTGACCGAGACGGTGGGGTGCGAGAGCGATACCGAGACGGCGATCACGGCCTTGCGTCGCTCCGGAGGGCATATGCGCTTGACGAGGACCATGATTGTGGAAAATGTAGAAGAGGGTACGGCGGTAGTTGAGAGTTGCGGGACAACAGACCTGATGGTGTGGGAGTTTTGGGGTAAGTGCGCATATTTAAAAGGAATGATAGGCTACCCCGGCCGGTAGGATGACATCAGTGGCCCCTACTGTACGGATAAGCCCCTTCTGTCCATCGGTCTGTATGGTTGCCTAATTAGATATGACTGCGCGATTTTTGCGCTGCCACTGGTCTTTCTATCGGCAACATCTTCCAGGTGCATAATAGCTAGATTTGTGTTATAATCTATAGAGGCTAAAGCTACTTCAATGTGGTCCTTGACATTGCTTCTGGATTGCGAGTCTTCCGGTAACCCGATCACAACTAAAAATTGTCGGTGTCGGTGTCTGGATGGTTGGTGCGCAGGAATATTCAGTCCAACGTCATCAATTCATCACCCACAAGCCTCATACGCTTACCATTTGTCGAATTATGTTCCTCGGTGGCTTTCCTTTTTTTTTTGTTCTCGTCATTGCTGCTCTCCTCCATCTTAGCGGTCAGATCCAGTCGCCACTGGCCGGAGACTCGAGTCATGTTGAGGGCATACTGCAAGGAAACGTCCCCGTTGATGAGCAATGTCGTTGAGTCGTCCGGGTAGACAAAACTGAGTTGGTTGATTACTCAAAAGCCTGGAACATGCTTTTCTAGCTCCAGCATGAGGAGATCAAGTTGGAAATGGTTTCTTTGTATGATGCCCTTGCGAGATTCCTCTGATGTAGCCACCATGGCCGGCATTAGGACGACAGCTTCGGAATCTTGGGAGATGAGGCAGATTCTGATTATGATATCGCTCCAGCAGTACAATAAGGATGGCTGGCTGTCTGGGACTGGGGGTGCCGCCTCGTCCCGTTCGTTGTCATGGCCCTGCGAGTTGGGTGCTCCGGCTGGCCTAAGCTGGCGACGATTCCTTGGTCCAGTAAGTTGCTGTGGCCTAGCCCATCGCTTAGCATCCCTGAAGAGGTCCCACAAGACCGCACGTTTGTCTTTGCTGCCTGGCGGTGGGTTGAGCCTATCATCCCACTTCTGTAGGAGGCGATCCAGTGCAGCATCAACAAGTGGCCGGTTAGCGGTACTGCGCACGTCTGAGCCCCCAGAGTCGGCCTTGCGACCACTAGCTGTAAGCTGTGGCAACACATTGTTGAGCTCATCTTGAATGTCGTCCCGAAGTGAATCGAAAGCTTTGTCAGTCAGCCCAAGCCAGTACCGAGCGTTCTTCATTGACGTTCGCGCGTCCGCATTAGTCACTGTGTTGGCGGAATCCATGGTTCAGTTTCGGAGCCACCGCCGTGACCGTCTGCTGTCGTTGGCTATTGGTGAGCGGCGCTGGCATGGGGTGTAGAGGAAATGGTCGCTGACGAGCAGGTGAAACAGCAAGGCCCAGTGGACTGACCATGCGGCCGAAGTTGCTGCATTTACTCTAGGTACATGTCGCTTCCTGGGTATTTTTCGGCTTGCTTCCGCTGTTGGCAAATACGATAGCGAAGGGTGCTTTCTCTTCGGGTAACTAAATACGTCACCCGTTCACCTCCGCAGCTTCACGCCTCACCGCATCATTCCACGGCGAAAATCTTGGGCCCATCTGATCGACTTCCAAGCTCAAGCGCAAAAAGCGCTTGCCAATCAAATCAATCGCAAGCTCTGACGCACAGCCCAAGGCCTACAGCATCCGTCAGCCCAGCCCAAGCTTCTAACCTCACTACGGCGACGCGCGGCAACCCGCTGGCTTCTTCAGTATGGATGATATTCCCCTCGATCAGTTGTACCCTCTGCGCGACTTCTCGCTCGTGCTGAACTTTCCGGGCACCTCGAACGATCCTTGGTCGTTTTTGGCACAGGAAGTCTGCGATGGCCCCCAACCCGACTCACCTTTCACGAGACTTACTCAACTATCATACCCGCGTCTTTGTGCCAGAGCCGCTCAAGTCCTTGGATGCCGGCCCTCTCAAATCCTGCTGTTGTGCCCAGTGTTGCGAATCAAGGACCAAGTCTTTATCAGATTCAACGCCGCACTCCAATACTGCGTGGCTGCCAAACGCAACCTGCGAACCTTTCAGTCCCACTTCCTACTGCTAGATGCTCGCCGCGACAATACTGAAGCCGAGTCAGAACATGGAGAACAATCAGATGAGCCTCATAGTGATCAGCAACAGGGAGTTAAGCTCGAAGATGAACAGCAACATGTGTTTGAGCCTCAGGGTGGAGAACAACGTGGAGTCAAGCTCGAGGATGGACAACAATGTGGAGTCAAGCTTGAAGATGAAGAGTAGCCAGGAAGAACAGGTGCGTCAGACATCATAAATCTGGCATGGCTCCTCCGCGGCCTTATTTTTACACTTCCTCCAAAAGAGAACTCCTCCACACGTGCCAAACAAGAAGGCCACAACCACAACGACAACTTCAAGAATAGCTACTAATAACAATACTCCGCCAGTATGGTCTGCTACTGCCGTAGCAGAGACTGTGGGTGCTGCAGAAGTTCCCACCGTTGTTGAAAAGTGTGGTTTGAAGTGGGTTGGTTTTCTTTATTTCCAAGGACGAAACTGAACGTGGGATTTCGAAATGAGATTTCGTGGTAAGCTACTGTATATCCAGGGGCTTTATTCAGGATGTAAGGAGCGCTTGACTAACGATAACATAGCATAAGCCCCTACGCTTTGCATGCAAAGCTCAAGTAACGGCAAACATATCTAGCGAGTCTTTGACACCATCCTTTGAGCGGAATGCCTCTAGGAATTAATCACTCCAAGATAGAGCATCAAACAAATGGTCGGACCAATGCATCCATTGCTGCGGCTTCACGGAAAACCAGGTTTCTTATCATTCCACTCATCTCCAGAGAGCTCTGCATGTACTACCGGAATCAGTATATAATTTGAAAATCATCAGAATTTTGCATCGTCCTCCTCTGGCAGGTCTGAGAATATCCCACATATGATTCATCACAGTAGCCCCAACAAGCCGTGCACAGTATGCTTAAACTTTGACTTCCCCCATAGCAGCACAGCTTCAAGCGCCAGTCCGCAGGTCAAATTCACAAGGCTGGAACAGTCAATTCAAGCAGGCCGCAGCTCGTGTACAGCCCTCCGAGGTGCGTTAAAGGTATATGAACATCAATTTCTTGGACTTCTCCGGATTTGCTCTCTGCGGTTGATCTCCCATTCAACTGAATAGCCTTTAATTGTTAAGCCTACTTGGCCAACCGCGCATGAGGTTGATCCGCTATACACCAAGTCCCTGGAGATCTTACGTCCAACAAGTTGTGGTCTTATTCACCTCGTTTTCGTACTTTATCTAATCATGAAATGTAGACGAAGATCGGGTTTGGCTTGTCGTCGGTTTTGGACGCCACGTCTATCAATGTTCTTCCTCAGATGAGGCTTTAAGCCTTGCACAAAGCTGGCTTTTCGACTGAATCTCCAACCACCAGAATTGCCCGCCCATATCCACCAAGAATCCTTGCCCACTCCCCACCAGAGTCGTTGATGTCGGCTCCACAACCGACCATCCTCGTCTTCACGAAGCAAAGGGGGTGTCAGGCAGCTATGCCGCTCTGATTTACTGCTGTGGCCCTCCACCATAGCCCTGGAAGACGTCGTCCGCCAACATCACCGACAAGCTTCCCAGCATTCCGTCCGTCTCCCTCCCAAAGACGCGTCAAGATGCAATCTCCATTACCCACGACCCAGATCTACAATAACTCTGAATAATGCCCTTTGCATTATCCAAGACGGCCCAGCATCAGACTCGGCGTCCGACGCCGACAAGATAGCGGCCTACTACGGCAATGCGGCCGTGGCCATCTCGGCCGACAGCATCCACGTCCAGCACCGCAGGCTATTTCGTGCGTGGCGACAGGTGCATTTCGAACATTCGTCCCAGAGTGGAGGGGATGCCGTCTCTGTATACGTCCGCGCCCATCACAAGGCGGACGGTCGGTATGGCTATGGCCTGGGCTGGATGGACATGCCAATCGCTTCCATGTCGGATAAGTGGGATGGTGGTTTTGTGCAGACGTATTGTCGAATACCAGAACTTGGTATTTTGCTGGAGTGGAAGTTTTCACGGACTGAAGACGTTCTGAAAAGATTGTTGCTATCGTGCTAATCCGGTGAGGCAATGGACCCAGTCCAGCCTCATAGTTTCCCAAATCGTTGTGTTGTGCTCAGTTTTGAATTTCTACTAACTAAAAATTAAGCGCAAGGCCCCAATAAAAACATTGTTGAGTAGCCCGTCATGAAGAAGAGCTAAGCGCCGTGCTGTTTAGCGCTCGGTCTATCACTAGCGGATCTGCGGTGTTGCGGCACAGCACGACAACAACGGGGAACCTTAGCGACGATGAACGGAAATAGACACATGCGCTGTCTCAATTATGCGCGCTCTCCGCAGCGTCGTCTTGAATACTCTTCTGCAATTCTTTTCCTTCGTTACTGCGCTTTTTGCGGGATCGAAAATGCCGTTCCTTCATCCCATAAATTTACAACACCATCAACACGGCCGGCACCGTCAAAATGGCACAAAAGTTGCCGCTACATTATATTTGGCTCTCACCGCCGTCCTCTTACTCAGCCTCGCTCCTACCGCCCGCGCTCAGGCAACCTCCCCCAGCACCTTCATCCGACGCAACAACCACGGCTCTGTCGCCGTGGGCTCCTTCGTATACATCGACGGCGGCCTCTATGCAAGATACGACGATGACAAGAAAGTACTGGCGCCCACGCAAAACACTGCCACTCTCGCCATCGACATGCGGCAGTCGTGGACAAACTCGACGGTCAACATGACGGCCATCTCCAAAGGCAACAGCCCCGTCTTCTTCCAGCCGCAGTTCTGGGCCGACGAAGAGAACAACGCCTTCTACTCCTGGTCGGGCGACACGCCGGCCGGGTACGCCGTGTCGGAAAAGAGCCTGTGGAAGTTCAGCGCGGACGACAATAGCTGGGCGCGCGTCTCGACCGACTCGAGCTTCGCAGGCCTCACGCGGCCGGTGGGCGGCTACAACGCCGTCGCGAACGGAGTCGGGTACTTTGTCGGCGGCTACGCGACCGAGACGACCGACGACGTCAACTTCGATACCAGCGACTACGTGCCGGTGCCGGGCGTGGTGTCGTACAACTTCTCTTCCGGCGAATGGGCCAACCGGTCGTCCGAAGGGTGGACGAGCTACGGGCGGGGCATGAGAGGCCAGGCCGCCTCGGTGCCTTTTGGGACCAACAACGGCAGCCTGCTCGTGCTGCTGGGCGGCGAGAGCGGGACGCGCGAACTCGTCTCGAACCAGCGCGGCTACGTCGACTTCAGCAGCGTGTCCATCTACGACACCACCGGGAACGGCTCCTGGTACTCGCAGACGACGACGGGCGAGGCGCCCAGCCCGCGCGACGAGTTCTGCATGGCCGCCACGCAGGGAGCGAACTCGACGGAGCTGTTCGTCTTTGGCGGCTGGACCGTCTCGACCGGCCTGACGCACAACGACTCGTACATCCTCTCGCTGCCGGCGTTCCGCTGGTTCAAGGGGCCGACTAACACGGAGCCGAGGGTCGGGTTGTCGTGCCATGTGGTGGGCAGCGGGAAGAGACAGGTGCTTGTCGTCGGCGGGCAGAATAACAACAACAACACTTATCGCTGGTCGAATCCGGATCCGTGGAAGCAGGGGCTGGGCATCTTTGACTTGACGGCCATGGAGTGGAGCGATGGGTATGATGCGGATGCCCCTGCATACGAGTCGCCGCAGGTCGTGAAGGATTGGTATGATGGCGAGAGCTATGCGGAGCCGGACTGGTCGTCGGATACCGTGAAGGCTTTATTCTCCAGGACCTCTACAGGGACTTCCTCAGGGACTTCCTCAGGGACTTCCTCGGCGTCGCCAAGCTCGACCGCATCTTTGAGCCCCGCAGACGATGTTGATGATGTGCAATCATCAGAAGTAAATGTCGGTGCTATTGTAGGGGGAGCGGTTGGCGGAGCGGTTGCGGCAGCCGCTATAGGCTTTGCATTATTCTATTGTCGGCGCCGGAAGCAACGAGCAGATGCTCAGCTAAAGGTCGGTGTCATAGATGAGCTGGATTCTGAGACAAGAGCCGAGCTTCATGGACGCAGCGCAGGCGCGGAGCTACCGACGAAGCTCCATAGCACGGCTGAGCTTCCTGGAAGCTGGCCCGAAAGGGCAGAATTGTCTGCAGGAGTGGATGGTTGTTATCCGAAGCCAGTTGAACTACCAGCGAGCCGAAGGTCATCCAGGCGATGACTGTAATGCCATTTTATCTCTTCTAGCATATAACTTTTCAGCTTTAGCCAGTAAACACTCATCAGGAAACTCCTTTGTTCGGGATTCATTAGTATCCGCCGGCGTATACCTTTGTTTGTTCTCAGAGCGTTAGCTTGTACTACCAAGTAGTGTTTAAATATCAAGGTTCAGATCACAATCCTTCAGTTTAGTTTCTCTTAATGAGCGTGCAAGGATACAGGCAGTTGAACGATTCTGCCTCGATCCTGTGCTATCTCCATTTGAAGCGGGTTTAAGTTTTAGGACTACAAGTTACAAATACGTATTTACATTCATGTTCATCTGTCTCCATCCCCTCTATCCAAAAGGTGAAGACACTATAAAATACAGAGCGCTAAACCTCCACGCACAACGCCTTGGACACCACCGCCAGCTTCATGGTTCATGCATCAACCGATCGACACCATTTTGTACACACCAGGCGCTTGCGCCAAAAGGAAAAAAACTATATCGAGGACAATAAAGATTCAGAAGAGTAATGTCGGCAACAGTGGGATGGTGATGTCGACGAGACAACCACCTTCCTCAGCCGACCAGCCCGCCAGGGACTCTCATCAGGGCCCCAAGCGCGGCGAGCGCTTATGGGGCGTTGACGGCAGTTCCGACAACGTCCACAGCGGAACTCTCGGGTCATTCGGCATTTCGACCCTGTGCTGGCCCTCGGCCTCGACCGGCTTCGGACCGTAGTACCCTTGCTGTTGCAGCGCGATCTGCGACGGGTCCTGCATGTAGCCGTTCGGCGGTCCGTTGACCCTCCTCAGACACCTCCGCCTCAGGGGCACCCAAATGGCCGCAAAGACGCCCGCAATCGCCAGCCCCGCTCCAATCCCCACTCCAACACCCGCGCCCGGACTCAGCGGCGAGGGTGCGGCGCAAGCCGTCGTCGACGCGGAGGCGGAGGCGGGAGTGTTGGTGGAGGTGGCGGCGGCGAGGGTGGTGGTGATGGTCTGGCCTTGAGAGTTGGTGATGGTGGTGGGCTGGATACCGCAGGCAGTGCCGGTGGCGGAGGGCTTCCAGGTGACGGCGGGCGTGACGCGCTGGTTGGTGATGCGCACGTGGCCGCTGTCCACGAAGATGGCTTCGTTGGCTTGCTGGCAGTACTGCCAGTGGCAGGGCGACGTCCAGGACCCGTTGACAACGACCGACAGCACGCCGTCGCCCCCTATGTCGCGGATCTCCTCCACTATGACGATGATGGTGAGCTGTGGGTCGTGTGATTGGGGGAGGAACAGGCAAGGCTTACTCATTTTCGCGCCCGAATCACACCAGAAGTACATGACTGCTTGGCTGTAGTCGGAGAGCCATGTTACATTGAGCGTGTCGCCAATGTGGACTGTGGGTATCTCTTCGGTTTTGGCGGGAAATTGGAAGTAATTTGTGTTGATGTAGGCTTGGCAGACGGTTGCCAGCAACCAAGTGATTAGGGGAGATAGTCGGAGGGTATTCATTGCCGGATAGAAAGAGAAAGTTCTCTCCAGGTACTCCCTCTTAGTAGTAAGGGAAGGAGGACAAACAAAAGAGGATGCACGGGACCCTAGACGGGGATCCCCAGTATTATACAGGGCTGTGTAGCTGTGCCGCACGCTTCGCTTTTTGCTGCACGCCTTGTTAAGCGCCGGCTCTCCCGCAACGGAGCATCTGCCGTGCACTGGGCATTTCTCTACCGTAAGGCCCACATATCGCGCGCGTATCTCATGCGCGGCTCCGGCAGTCCCTCTGCAATGCAGACGTGCTGTCGTTGCCTGCAAGCGCGCAGGGGAATGCAACTGGACGATGATCCTTCGTCATGTTTGATGTGCAATCCTTCTCGGGAAACGGTCCGCGCGACCTCTTGCCGTATCTGGGATTGTGTTGGTGGTCTGCCAGAGTGGTCAGCACTGCTTGGTGAAGAGGTGAGAGAGCTAAGGAAGCTTCGTCCTTCACGGTGACTGTCGAACGCAATGAGATGCCCATCGATTTGGCCATGTCGGTATTCTTAGTCCAGACAGCGCATTGATCAAGAAAATTGCGACATAGAATAAGCGACGAGTGCAAGAGCCTCGTGGCCCATGGGGTGCGGCTAAGAAAACAGGCGCCGGGAGCGATCGTAACCGTGCTCCCGACGAATCACGGAGGACTTTAAGCGCTCACCTCGTTCCTACCGTCTTGCTATCATCTGGTTGATGCCTTACAAGTGTCCTTGTATCCGCCAGCAACCGAGATGATTATGCAAGCAAGTAATAATATTTGTGTAGGCTCTAGATTGACCTTATCTGCTAGACTCAAGTTTCTCCAGCCGCCTCCAAGGCCCTTTGATGAACACCCAAAAAAAGTACACCTTGGCCCAAACGAGAATTGTATTGCGAGTCGATACGAACTCACCGCCAGGCCCTACTTCCCTTCCAGTGTAGGTACGTATTTGCGTGGCAGAGCTAAAGCGTATGGTCATGAAGCAGCCCGCTTTTCTACGCCGCAATTGTGGGGACGAAGGAGCACGATCCATGTCGGACCTGACACTTTGAGCAGCTTCGGCGCAACTCCTGCCAGCCGGCCCACCGGTAACGGCCCCCAAAGGAGCTCGGATCGCTGACATCCCAGAAAAGTCAAAGTTCACGATTCATCACAGCCTCATAAAAATAACCGAAAAGAAGACCGCCCACGCGGGCCCGGAGAAGAAGAGGAAAAAGAGGTCTAACCGATGTAAAACATAGCTATGATATACATTTCCTTATAACACGCAGTAATTAAGATCTTCTCTTAAGACGTGCGGCCCGTGAAGCCGATATCCGCCCTTCTATCATCCGTCAGCCTCCCCCACTCCAGCAGCAATCTAAACATGTAAATCTCCATATCCTCCTTCCGCAGCACCTTCCTCGCCCACAACGCACCCTCGTCCGCCAGGGCCTTCGCCTGCAAATAATGCGGCGGCCAGCTCACCGTCTCGCCCTCAACGCTCCCCTGAAACCCGGCAAAGTAGGCCAGCGTCGCCCAGGCGCCGTGCGCGCGCAGGTCGAGCGGCACGAAGTGCACCCACTCGGCGACCCGCGTCTCCCACCACTCGCGGAACAGGGCCGTCTTGAACGGCAGCGAGCGGCTCTGCAGGAACGGCAGGAAGCGGCCGCTGAAGCCGGCGCCGTCAATGTCGAGCAGGTAGCGGTAGCGCCAGTGCGCCTGGAAGTCCGTCCGGTCGCCCAGCCCGCCGAACTGCGCGATCTGGTCGTCGCAGTCGGGCGGGTCGCAGCGCACGACGTCGGTGAAGCGCGTGTCGGTCGCGATGCTGTCGCGGAGGTGGGACGGGTCGACGAGCGCGTAGCGCAGGCGCAGGCGCACCGTGTCGTCGTCGACGATGTGCTGCTGGGGGTCGGGCAGGAGCAGCGCTTGCGCGGCCGACGGGTTCGAGAGCAGCCCGATGAAGCGCTGCCGCGACATGCCGCGCCAAGCGCCGGTGCCGCCCTTCGAGAAGCCCTCTGACGTGGCGCCGCGCCAGAAGATGGCGTTCTGCTTGGCTTCGAACTCGGGATCGGGGAATTCTTCGTTCGGATCGTAGCGCGTCTTGTCAATGTAGTTCCACGGCGACGGGTAGCGGATGTCGTTGAAGCCGCCCACTTTGCTCTGGCTGAAGATGGGCATCAATTGCGGCGTCGCGTCCATGGCCGACGGGCTGATGTAAAAGCCGTGCAGCTGGCCGAGGTCCGGCTGGTGGCAGACATCGCCCGCGAGCGTCCAGTTGGACAGGAACACGTCTAGGGAGTGGGGTGCGGCGCAGGAGGCGCAAAACGTGTTTGGGTCGAGATGGCGGTTCAAGCGAGCTGCTGAGTCTGGCGGA
The DNA here is from genome assembly GCA_023087525.1 of Lasiodiplodia sp. KE8368. Taxonomy (NCBI): domain Eukaryota; kingdom Fungi; phylum Ascomycota; class Dothideomycetes; order Botryosphaeriales; family Botryosphaeriaceae; genus Lasiodiplodia; species Lasiodiplodia sp. KE8368. Next base: position 98,244 of record JAJMYN010000094.1, read on the forward strand.
CAGTGGGCGGAGCTGAAGTCCCAGGTGTTCTGGAAGGATAGGACAATGAAGCGTTGTAGGTCGAGCGGCTCGCTGGGAACCACTTCCCAGCCTTCGGCCCGCCCTTCGCTGAAGCCGTTCGACAAGCTGCCAAGGCCGTCTTTCTGAGCAGCAGATTCCTGAAGTGCCGCCGTACGAGACTTCTCCAGTTCGTGGTATGGAATCGACACACGGCATTCATCGTTAAGGTTGAAGGCAAGGTCCATGTCCGGTAGATATTTGCCAAACTTGTCGATGATGTCGATAATGCCATTGAGTTCCCATTTGTGTGTGCCTGGAGTGTTCCCGGAAATTGACGCTACTCCGCCCCGAATGATGATGCCTCCGACACCTCCGGTGGGCGAGTTCAAGGATTCTTTTGTTCTTTTCCGGATCTCAGCAGGCGACAGCGACCAGAAGGGCAGGAGGTCTTCGTATATAGTGTCGAATTCGTCGATAACCAACGAAGACCGGTTAGTAGCGTACTCGTACCACACATCAAAGTGCGGTGGTGGCGTCTGATTGTATCGAGTGATGTAGTTCTGCGTTGCCTCAGTCAAACTAGTGCTGGACGATGCTGTTTGAAGCCATGCATCGTGCCTTCGCTTGGCATTGTGGATCAGAGTGTCCACCTGGTGAAACTCCAGTTCCAGTTGCCCCCAGTGTATCAGGAGCATCTGAATCGCAAAGAGGGCCCCGTAAATGTGAAAGAGACTCCATCGCCGTCTCCGATGATCGGCTTTCTGCGGCATGACCTGGGCCCATTCCTTGGTGAAATCGGCAACCGAGTGAAGGACGACACCCACCAGAAGCCCCATAGGAATCAGAGCCTTGAACTCGTGCGCATCCAAGAATGCGGTAGGCGGGTTCCAGGATTTGATAGCAAGGGAGACGGCAGAGATTGTGCAAAGAATCAGCAAAGAGGTATCCAAAACTCCGCTGTAGCGGATCTAGGAAAATGTCAGTATTCCAAGTCTGAGACTGAATTCGGCCTCCTGGAAGCGGAAGTCTCTTTAAAAAAAAAAAAAAAAGGATCAATATACAAACTTACTACATGAATGGCAAAAAAGGTCATAAACCCCGCAGCGCCAGCAACCTTCAATATACGGAGTACAAAATTCTCAGGACGATAAAACACATGGCCAGTGCCACCGAAGATACTGCTTGCTATGCCAAGAATGAGACATGAAGCTGCGCTAATCTGTAACGAATGTTAGTAGGGGCAGCAGATAGCTATAAAAGCGAAGCCCAGAGCTTTCCTTTTATATTACCTTTCTTGCACTATAAAAGGATAGAAAGAAACGGAACTTACAAGGAAAGAGAGCCCAGCTGAACGCGTGGGCTTATTTGTGCTGTCGATTTGAACCTTTGCGGCTGGATCAAGTGATAGGGTCGAATAGACACCCAGGATTACATCCAAGACCACCCCAACAGTTTGAAGGGGTGAAGTAGTGGTGAATGAATCAAAATGGCGACCAGAGATATAAGTAGAATTTAGAGAAGAGGGCGAGTAGGAAATAGCCAAAGCCGCAAACCACGAGAAGACTGCGGCGTAGATGAGTGAGCTGAGGATGTACCTCAAAATTGATTTTGCCGTTAGTGCCTGTCGTGTCGTACTGTGCTCATGCCCATGATTGCGGTTTTTATTCGCCCAAGATGAATTCTGCCAGCAATCTGCAAGGGCAATGAAGATGGGGACAATTGTTTCGAGGCTCGTGGCGCTCGATTTGGGATCGATTCGTCGAAATATCTCGATTCGAAGGGTCAGGATGAGCGCCAGAAGCCCACGGTGAAGCCATTGCTTCGACAGCGGCAGAGACTGAAGCTTCAAAAGTCGCCCGGGTGGCGGCGGACTCAATGAGTGGGCGTCGCCGTTGAGGTTTTCCAATGGAATAACGGTGTATTCCTGGGCCTGGCGGGCGTCACGAGAAAAGTAGAGACGGATCCTGTCCGATAGCAATAAAACCAAGGAGCAGACAAAGAGAATGATGACCCATGAGGGCGTTGGGCGCTCGAGGACGAGAGAGGTCTCCCTGGTAGCCGTGAGATATGCAACACAGGCCACCAAGCCTCTAGATGCACATTAGCAGGAGTTGGAGGAGGTAGGGGAGATATGCCACGGGCGCATACATTGAAGCGTAACCTTGTGACGGCTCCAAAGAGTCCATGTTCGACACCGGATGCCGTCGGAATACCAAGGCGGACTCAGAAACCATTTTATCCGCACCGGCCGAGCTTCGCCGCAATCACCAGTCGGGTGGAACACAAGCCAACGAGACGCGAAATTTGTCGCACGCCCCGCCCGAAGAAAGTCTCGGGCGGCGGGCGAAGCGAGGACCCAGCTAGGTATAAGAGGCCGTTAAGCGCCGTGATTGCGACTGACTCGTGATTCGCACGGCGATCGCTTCCCCTTTTGCTCTGATTTTTCAAGCGGGCGCGGCACGCCTCAGCGGTAGCCTGCGCCATGTTCAACTATTGCCGGGAGCTTTCCCGCCAGTGATCTCCGCTCGGTATCCATTTTTACTTTTTAACAACTTCTTGTACAATGTAGATAAAAGGTGAGATTATAGAAGTACCAAGTAGTATCTCCTGGGCTGGTAAAGTTCACCGGCACGTCCACTGGCGCGTCCACCGGCACGTCCACTGGCGCGTCCACCGGCACGTCCACTAGTTTTTATTGTAGGCTTATGATTGGTAGGAACGTGAGCGAGTAAGCAAGCTAGATTATTAACTTTTCGATTTGAAAGACGGTAAGCTTGAAAAGGCAACCGATGGACGTGCCGGTGGATCACGCCGGCCCAGGAGACAAAGACTAAGAGGGCAGCCATCTAAGAAATAGTGTGAGGCAACAGCCTCATCACTGGGCCAGCAGGCTCTAGTAACCTATAAAATAGTAGGCACGCCAAGGCTGACAGGCGGCGTATGACAGATAGTGTTGCAATTCGAGGTGTTATGTGGCAACCGGCAGGGGTGGTCATGACGGTATTTCCGCGGCATTGCCAGACAGCCTTTTCGCGTTGCCGACAATACGGCCCATGCGACTGTCTACATTGCGTAACACATAGCTATATATTCTATTTAGCTAAGCCAACTACGAAGTTACTATAATATATCTTTAACTTCTTAATAATTGTTGCCGCTTCTTTACGCTACTTCTCTAAGCTATCCACTCGATCTACTCTTACATCGCTTATACTATCGTACGGTATCTAATCGCCCTTACCCTTCTTTTATTACTAAGGGCTTACCATCGTTGTCGACTGGTTTATACTCAGGCTTAAATATGTTTACGCTTTTCGCAAGACCACTAAAATGGGCGTTTCCTCATCCCGTAAAGTTGCAACACCGTTAACACGGCCGGTAACTGTAATGCCATTTCATTCTCTCTAGTTACCAGAAGAACTCCTATATAGAGGAATCAAAGCCATTTCATATTTCATCTCTCTCTCTCTCTTTCTCTCTCTCTCTCTTTCTCTCTCTCTCTCTTTCTCTCTCTCTCTCTTTCTCTCTCTCTCTCTTTCTCTCTCTCTCTTT